>JBCIKM010004244.1:0-17135 GCA_039654465.1 Melibe viridis
ACATCACAGAAAAGGGGAAATAGAAAGACGATAGCTTCAGTGTAAAAGAAAAGAAACAGAAGTAGAAGAGCCCACCAAGGACTCCCACCAACCACCCGCTGCCTTTGGAGGGTTTTCACCTCCTGCCGGCCCGCAGGGGACGTATTATATTCCGCGGGTCCCCACGGGGAACAGTGTAACAATTGTCTGACTTAAGTTGTGATCACACACAATAAGCATAACCAGTGGAAGCAGTGATAGGCTCTCCTCCCCCTTCCCCCCCCCCCCAAAAAAAAAAAAAATATATACATATATACATATAAGGTATGCATGTATAATATATAAATGAAATGGCATGATATATTCTCATGGGTCTAAACCTCAATTTTTAAAAATTCTTTGTTTTAAAGGAGGGTGATCAACCTCCATATTCCTTTTTATTTAACTTTTACAAAGTAAAAAGATTTCCATATAAGAAGTTGAACTTTTAGTTTTTTGGGTATATACCTTTAAATAAACATTCATTACTTGTGTGTTTAACTCTTTTAAAAATGTTTCATCTCAAGGCTATCTACATAAATGCAAAGCTGATTGTGGAGATAAAAAACACACTTAATGGTGATATAGTGGAGGACATGGTGGTCACAGAAATCTGCTATAGCGTGGAAAATTGAGACCCGTTATTTCTTGAGACAAGAAAAAGAGTAAGGGCCTTTAATGACAAAGAATATTGAAAAACTTCTGCCAATATACACACTCACATACGACAAAACACCCAAAATTTCCCCAAAAATTCTCTCTGGTCTGAAACCAAAAAACGAAGAACAATAATTGATATTTACATTGCATTACTCGTTCACAATATTATCTTTTATTAGATAAACTGGTGAAGAATTCATAATAAAGCACAAAGCACTTCAATTCGAGGGTAAAAATTTGTGTAAACAATGAATGACTAAAAAATTAATACATACAGGTAAATGGTCAGAAAATGTAAAATAAAGATGAAAAAAAGATAAATTAAATTCTGTACTTTTTCTTAAATGTTAACACAACAATGGATATAGAGATTACAGAAGAAAACTTGTGCTTAAATTCTTATCATATGGTTCAGAAACTTGGCATAAAGTTGAATTAAATTCATGACAATGAGGAATGCTTCAGTTAGAGGGATGGGAAGAAATAAATAAATTTGATCAAAATATTCTTTCTTTCAAAGGATCAAAGATACTATACAGGGACGGTCATGATAACTAAAAATTAACTTTGAAAACCAGACAAACAATACACTTACCTATAAGTTTACTTCAATAAAACCTTCAAGCTCATCTAATGAGAATGCTATTACTCTTGAACATTAAATCATCAAAAGGTTGGTTTGTTCATTGCTTGAGCCAATAAATTTTGTAATCATACTAAATAGCATCATGTATAAGCAGAATTGCCAACTCTAATAAAAATAGCTGGAGACTCCTGAAAATGGAGTAAATTCCACACTCTCACGATTAATCCTTGAAAAAAGGGCCAAAAGGATAAAAAATTAAAAAAACTCACAGGAAGAGGTCTGCCCCCCTCTTTCACAGCATGCTAAAACATTTCCAAACTTGATGGCTGTTCTTGAGTTATGTTATTCAGTGGACACAACTGAGCAGTTAGAACAGAACTACTGCACTGATATAGTTCTTTTATGTCAGGGTGACCTGACCAGTGGGTGGAATTCCAAGCCTCTCAAGCAGGCACAGAATTGGTCGGGAAGCAAAGGAATTATGTAACATTATCAAATCCGCCAGAAGATAAAGTCAGCTAGTTGTTCTTGGTTTGCAAAAAATTTCCTCACTGTAAATGTGAAATACTGTATTGAAGAACTCCAGACTGGAGGATACCTGGCTCATGAATGCTGAGGTTGCTGACCAAATATTCCAACACGCCAAGTCCTTCAGTAAAATGGAAGTACTTCCTAAACTATCAAGATTGCCCATCATGCTACCTCAGAGGACTGCACTGTAGATGATATTGAGAGTGAATTTAACTTGCACCGTGTGAGGAACTGGCACAACAAGTATTTCCAGGACCAGGAGCTGAACAGCAATGGAAGGCCCTGCTTGATGGGACCACCATCACTGGAGGGAAAATGCTCAAATTCTTTGCCTGCCCTTCAACATGCTGTCAATCCTTCCATTCCTCACAGCAATGCCAGCAGTGAGAGAATATTCTGCGTGGCCAGGAAAAAACCCGACAGACATTGGCTTCAGCACACAGTGCAAGCTTTGCTCATCACAAAACAAAAGGATTCCAACTGCCACGAGGAGCAATTTTCAAAAGACCTCCCAAAACGGTACAAATCTGAAACAGGTTTGTTACAGGAGAACGATTACAGAAATGGATAAGAGATGTAAATATTGTAAATAGCTTGTTCCGTAAATAGTGTCTGAAAATTTACTAGTTAAAACTTCAAGTTAGGTGTTCAAGTCGTGCAACAACTGCAACAGTTCATTGTTTTGGATTGAACAGAAACAGTGCCGTTGCCATCCATAGGAAGACATCACCTGGAGACAGTACTTACTTTGTTTGTTTACTGATAAAACAGTAGAAATCTTGACTGAGGGCGATATTTAACATGTTGACAGTCTAAATCCCTTTAAACCACTTTCTTTTGAGCAAAATATTACATAAAGCCTAAATCCTCTGTTTGTGTGTTTATGCCGTTCACTCTGTAGTTTTTGTGTGAATTACAGCTGAAAAACATGTTAAAAAAAAAGAAAACTCCCAATATTTTTTTTTTTTTTAATCTACCCTTTAAAAAATTGGAGTTGACAACTCTGCATACGACTTAACGAACTTGAGAAGTTATATTTCAAATCAATATTGTTACTGGTTATAAGAAAACAATATACAAATATATAAAATATGCAAAATTTACAACTTACATAAAATGAAATAAAACTGACACTCCCAAGCACACAGAATAAGTATATTCTTCTTCTCTGCTTTTTGTGGACAAAACAATTCAATTTGAATTATATTTCGAAGCTGCGGCAGAAAGTGAGGAAAACCCTTCTCTGTTCTGACTGAGAAGACACTGTCAATTCAACAATGTGACCACATTTACAAAGCGGTAAAGCGTAAAATAATTGACTAAAGTTGCATTTCATCCTGTGGTATATTTCCAAATGACACAAGTTGCAAAGTCACCAGATCTTACTGAGATTTACAACTGACGTGATGTTTCAGTCAGTGAAACGCTAATACTTCTCCTGTACTAGCACGTAGACCATTTCGTTTAATAAAGAAGAACACCAGAATTTCACAGACATGGAATGATGATAATGTACAGAGCCATAAGACAGGAAGGATCAGAATATCAATTTCAATTAAGTCAATTGCTACAGCTCCTCGCTGTAATAAAATCCATTCAACAAGGTTATCTGTATAATTATAATAACAAAAACAATAATAATAATAAGAAGAAGAAGAATAGTAAAAATAATGATAATAGTAACAACAATTAAAACATGAACAGAAAAACGTCTCTTGACTAATTTTTCATCTAAATAAAGCAATAAATAATAGGATGCAACGTTTTTTACATCTCATTTCTTGTGAGTAACTCAGAACTGCTTAGTTAAAGATTTTCACAACAATATTAAAGTAAATAATTTCTAGTTCAACAGCTGAAAGGCCTCGAATGATAAGATTCATATAAACTATATCTCACTGAAGGCGATATAAGATTCATTGCCTTGTATTGTTGATATACCAGATATCATCATGCAACATTTATAAAAACTATTACACCTTTCTTTTTTTTTTTCTCAGTCTGTCCATTCATTGACCTTAACAATCTTATCTCTTTTCAAACTCTTAAAGAAAGTATCCAAATAGAACATAAAACATCACAATCACTAACCCCCCCCCCTTTCCAACACAAGAAAAAACTAAATAAACCAAACAAATAAATGTATAATAATCTCTCTCCACTTACTCCCACCCCCACAACCCTCTCTCTCATCTTCATGTTCTCATCCTTGGAAGACCTGCTTTTACCCCTTGAACCCAATAATTTCATAAAACTTTACCCCCTCTCTACCTGTCTGTTCATTCGCCCACCGATCCTTCCATCCACCTACCCACCCATCCATCAATCCAAATGCCTTGTATATGATCAAGTACCTGGGCATATTCACATAAATCAACAAGATTTTTACTATTGAAGACATCAATCATGGATGAATTACCAAAACTAACACAAGAAGCATTCACAATAAACAAAACAAAACATCCTATTTTCAATAAAATCCTTACAACCACACAAAACATTAGAAATAGGTTATTCTAGATCTTTCATATCATTTTTTTACACAGTGGTTTCTTTTTAAAAAACACTCTTGACAAAGTTTTTTAATTTTTCTCTGAAAAGACAATCTAAGTATTTGTTGACAAGCCAGATTTCCAGTACAAAAAAATTATTATTATTTTGGTGGGTTATTTGAGCTTATACACCTTTTCTAAAACTAAAACTGTTCCAAGGCCGTCTTCAACATTAAGACTAGGCACATTATATTAATTAGCATCACCAGCAGCAAAGCCCCAAGACCTGATTTTTCAACCCTTCAACTCACTCCCCCACCCCCCACCCCCCAGCATCTCTCCATTGTCTAGTAGATTTCAATTCTTCATCCACCGAAATGGTAACTTTAAGAGCTGTATCATAAAGAAGCAGGTGCAACCCTAAAAGGCTTTTTTCTGACAAAAACCATACACCTATAATCTAAAATTGGCATATTCATTTCGGCTTACAATAAAAAAAAAAATAAAAACAAAAACAAAAACAAAAAACACCACACACATACAAAAAAACCCAAAAAAACCTACTATTTTGAATAATCCTGACAAAAACTTAAAAAAAAATAAAAAAAAAATGGATACTCAGTGTCCTAGAAGAAAAGGGGGGGGGGGGAAGGCAAAGTAAAACAAATTGCAAAATATGGCAAAGAAAATATCAACAAAATCTTGAGACATATTTACAAAAACCAATATATACTATCTGTTTGAGTCAGTCTTTAGCGGCATAACTATAGGATTGATATGTTCAGGTTTATATTTAGAATACTCAGAGGCAGGACTCCCCACGATGAAGACATGAACCTTGTTGATGAAAAGACGCCACATACTCCTGTGCAAGCCTCGTATGTCTAAATCCCATATGTGTAGGCACTGGGATATGGCCTTCCAAGCATCAAAATTGGTTGCTTTGGTCATGTTGATGTACATCACTACATTTTCGCCCTGGAATAAAAATAAAAGGGAAAAATTATGAACCAAGAGTAACTGGATAATGAAATGTTTTTTTTTCTAATTAGAACCTGGCCATGCCCTCATACAATTGAAAGAACTCATGAGAAACTCTTAAACTATGTATTCGTTTTCCAGTGAAAAAGTAAAGAGTCAACAGGGCATAATGAAGAATTTGGTATTTAAGGGCATACCAGTACTTGAAATGCTAAAAACTGTGACGATGAATTTCTAGTTAATTAGAGTACTGGTCATTTTGATATTTTTGTGATGTAAAAGGCCTCTCAAAAAGTATGAGATGAAACAAACACAGTTCACATTAAAAAAAAAGGAAAATAGCAAAAAAAATGACTGAAAAAATCGGCAACTAAGAAACACACAACAAAAAGACTGCTTCTGTTGTTACAGCAAGGAAAGAGACAAGGTCCAAGGTACATACTTTAACACCAGGAAATTTCTGTTAGAAAGCCAGGGCATTTAAAACAGTCTTACCTCTTTTAAATCTTTTGGAATGAAGTTTTGATCACAAAGGGTGACAGAATGATCCCCAACTCTCGCTTTGGATATCAGATCGTTCACATGCACTTCATAGTTCTCCTTCTTCATTCTGGTAACATGCATTGACAAGATGACTTACAAAGTGCATAAGGTAGATCACTCATAAGAATAAGAGCAATTTCAATTGAAAAAGATGATGAAACCTTCTATTAATGGAAAATGAGTCATAGTCAGTCACAGTCACAGTCACATTCAGTCAGAGTCACAATCAGATTCAATCACAGTCACAGTCACAGTCACAGTCCAAACATTGACATCTATACAGAAAGGTTATCATTTAGTACTTTCTATAGCAATCTACAATTTGATTTACAAAAGATTTCATGAAAAAATAATGATTTTGAGTATTTTTTTTTACCTCGCAACTGCATTAATAAATTTATAGTTTAGAAAAGTTTGATTTGTTCAATACATGCTAATTTGATTCAGACATTTCAAATTTCTTAAAAGTTATTGAAGACATAAAAAATCAATTTTTTCAAAAGGAAGTTTCTGGGACAAAACCCCAAAATTAAAGTAGCCATGTCGAGAGATGAATAAGTTTAACAATTTTTGTTTCAATATGAGGAAAGAAAAATGAATAATTAACAAAATAAACTAAAGAGAAAACAAAATCTGTAAATAATACATGAAAATGCACGCATCAAAGTTTAAAATCTTTTGCTAAAAGCCTTCCGCCAGCAATACCACTCACCTGTCCAGGTTCTGGAGACGAACTCCACCCTCTGTGAGGAGTTTATGCTTTGAAAAATAGGAATTCTGGAAATCAGGATTCATGTTCAAACCCTTGCTGCCAAAGTGATATGTTCGGCTGATGTCTGGAATAACACACTCTCTACCTTTACGAATTCCCTCCGAGCGCATCCACATGTCCCAGTCCCATCTCTGTAAAAACAAGAGTAAAAAGCAAAAATGTTTGGCTGTTACATCAACAATTTCTCCAAACACTTCAAGGACTCTGTCAAAATAAGGTAGATGGTAAAAATTATACACTGCTTTAAATTTGTGTCTGGATGAATTCCTTTTCACAGCAACTGAATTTTTCATAAACTTGACTATAAAAGTTAACATAAGTGATTGAATTGGCTTGCTTTTTTTATAAAACTTGGAGGTTAATCTATGGTATATGAGTATAACAATGGTGCGCCAAATTGCTAAATTACACCCCTCTCACCCATACGAAAAAAGTTAATTAAAAAAAAAAATCGGGGGGTGCTTTTCTTTTGTAAACTCTCTCTCTTGACAAAGATGTTGACAAAATACAACCCCCACCCCCCCTCCCCCAAAAAATTAAAAAAAAAAAAAAGTTTTGATTTTTTAAAAATGTTATGGCAAAACACTAAACGCATGGAATGGATAAAAAAAAAAATGAGGGTGTTTAAAGTCTTTTGCATACTTTTTCTCTTGACAAGGCATGGAATGGATAAAAAAAAAAATGTGGGTGTTAAAAGTCTTTTTTTTTTCTTTTTCTTTTGCATACTTAATCTCTTGACTAAGATGTTAACACAATATGCCCCCCCCCCCCAAAAAAAAAACAACAAAAAAACAAAAACAAAACAAAAACAAACTAACAAAATACAAAACAAAACAATCCTATCATTTATGGATATTTCTTATTTCTTTAAATCTTAAACACCTTCTCTGGGGTGGGCCACTGGGGTTCCAATTCGTTCTTGTATATGGACCTCTTCAGGAGCCACCCCAGCCCTGGCATGCTCTCCACGCGGTACAGCAGGCTGGGGTCCTGGCAGGTGTGCTCGTAGCCCTGCCGAGCATAGGGAAAGGGGGGGGGGGGAGGGTATGGAGTTGTAGCTTTATAACTCTCATATAACAAATAGACCAAGTACAAGTGATCACTAAGTCAAGATTATCTTTTTAAACATTTTTCACGCATTTAGCCAGCAGTTCATACTTGCTTCATTTGTCAAAATACATCTTTCATTACTTCATTTTCACTCCATTACTCCTTTGAATGTCCCATTTAGTTTGATACCAATTAAATTCCTTTAGATTTGATCTGTTATCAGGTTTAGATGTGGGGTTGTTTTTTTTTGCAGTATAAGTTGGGTAGTTTGGCTTTTCTTTTTCAAAACAACCTGTACTTTGAAAGTACATGATAGTCAAATCGAATTAGTAGCAGGCTTCCATGGGAAACTATGCTGGGTAGTTTGGCTTTTCTTTTTCAACACAACCTGTACTTTGAGAGTACATGATAGTACAATCAAATTAGTAGCAGGCTTCCATAGGAAACTATGCTCGACCAATGACCATCCATGTATGACATCACTGCATGCAACTTCTTGGGTAGGTTACAATTCTTAGCACATAGGGGCTACATAGACTCTGAAGGACTTACTTTCCTACTTTCAAAATTAAGAGCATGTAACAAAAAGAGCTCTTATATAAGTCATACAGTACCTGATCATTCCACGCTGAGATACAATACAAGCTGGAATCTTCCTCCAACAGGTGTTTGGTTTGACTGAAGTAACTGCATGAGCACAAAAATATAGGTAAAATTGAATTCAGCCTTTGCTTTTGAGAGAAAATGAAAAATAATTTTAAACAAGATACTATAATAACTCATAAGTAATCTATGTGAAGATCAAGATAAAGCACTTCAACTTTAAACTCATCTTTTTTTTGTAAAAAATTGTTTGTAGGATTTAATAAATAGAATAAGTAAACTCTAAATAAAAGTCCATTATTATTAAAGGATCAAAACATCATGGTCATGAAAATTCTATGAAAAGGAATGCAGGAATACTTGATAATGGTCGTGTTACTCACTTGAAAAAATCTGGGGAGACCGTCAAGTCCTCCTCTATGACAATGGTGTACGGAGCTTCCTGTGAGAAGGAGAAAATAATGGTATTAACATATGGACATCAAATATAAAAATATTGGACTTCAATAACGTAAGCTGAATATAACTATTGACTGGAGTTCACAATGATTCCAGAGAGCCAGATTATTCCTGTCTGGTGGGGTTTTCCCTGGTTTCCTAAGAGCACTACTGTAAATATCATGCTATAAATCATCATCTCCTTCTCATTCTTTTTCTTAAAAGCGTTATTATCATTTTTATAAAAAGAGAACTATGTAGTAAGAAAGGAATGTGGGAGAGAATAATCTGATCACAATTCAAATCAAAGAATTAGTTTTGGAAATATTTTTGAATACTCCTGTACAGCTTTTCAACATTATCAAAATAAAATTGAGTAAAATAACACTATCTATTCCCACTAAATGGACTTAAAAAATCTGAAGAAAAATCCCACCTTTGCCACCTTAGTAACACGTGACAAATGGTCTGCATTAACTGCTTTGTTAAAAAAAAAAAAGGAGCCAGACCAGTCATTTTAGTCCCCCTACACACTTACAGGAAAATAGTTGAAGATGGCAGTTAGACTAGCTTTGTAATGCTGAGATATGCGTCCGTTGGCCACCCCCAGCGGAGTGTGCTGGATGCCACGAAGACCAAACAGCTGGGTTACTGCCAGGGGTTCCTTGGGGAAACACAAATACAGACAAATTAGTTGAAGTAGCAGCCTTTGTCTTGGGAAAAAAAAGCACACAAAAAAATGCTTATAACAGGAAGATTTATTGAAATGGTGTATAGTTTTACCTATCTCTGAACACAACTATGAATACAGTGGAGAACGCTTATAAAGTACTCATAAAGAACTGACGGTTATAGAGAACTGATTTTTAAGAAACCTCATAGGCAGCAGATACAAAAATCTTCACCAATATAAAGCACTACTGATATAAAGTACTATTTAGAATGTTGCAAGCTGTTCTTGCTATCGGCATTCTATTGTAATCTTCAATGCTCATGATCTGGTTTTTAAAAAAATTTAAAAAAAAAAAAAAAAAAAAAGTGAGTATTTCCTTTCTTATCACTGATGACACAATATCATTCTTGTTATTCTTTCCACCATGATCACCATCACGATAAACATCAACATGACCTTGATTTTTATCATTATCCATAACTCATAATGAGTCTCAAAACCAGAAAATAAGAATAACAGTTCCAAACTTACCTCAAAATATCCATCAATAAACACTGTAATCAATTTTGGATCAGCTCCAGGTATGGTTAGTAAAGTCTGAAGCATCCTTGAAAATAAAATAAAATGGAAAGTTTAAAAATCCACAGTCACATCAATAAATATAACAACACCCAAAATGTGATTATTTTGATTAACAATGTATGTGTTATGATACAGATGCTTTTCTAATGCAAATTATGGCTTTCACTTTGTTTGTCTAATTCTACATAATTTAACCCCTGTAATGCGGGAATAGTGCAGTCCACACCCTTGCGGTAGAAAAATAGCCATCTTTTAACTGCGGGAGTTGCGCAAAGTTTAGTTATGTACATATGAAGTTAAATATTTTATGAACATTTAATTAAAATAATTTCTGACCGGCAAAGAGTGTGGTTTGTAAAAATAGAAAGATATCTTTCAAAGAACTTAGTTCGAAAGAGCATTTTACACCAGAGAGGCAATATTGATATTGATATAATCTGACTGAACTCATTATGGAACATAACACACTGGGATACGAGAGGCAAGATAAGAAGACCATTTGTGTAAAATAAAAGGAGTAGAATTAAAAAGCATGGAGTGTTCCATTCAAGACATACCTGTATAGATACTGTGGACGGTCACTGGCAATGATGACCACTGGAACGTTTTCAACATTGTTGTTCTCCAACTGATGAATTCAAATAAAAAATTGAAATAAAAAAACTGGTGTCAATACAAAGTGAACAGTGATTAATAGAAATCAATACAATAATGCACAGCTGTTTATGTCCATCCCGACGAATAAAATCCATACCTACAGTAACTAACTCAATTTCACACAAACAAACTACATTAGAATTTTATCAGTTTTCAGTTCATAAGTTTTAATCGCTCTGTGGTAAATCAACTCATTAGTCTTTCCCAATAAGTAGATACCACCAAAGGTAACAGCAATTATTGTTTGGCTTAAATACCCCTTATATATTGCTCATTACGCCATGAAAGATTAGGCACAGTGGATCGATCATCTGCCTGTCTTAATTTTTTGTGATCCAGGTTTTTCTCAGCTCTGAGGAGCTGGGTCCCGACACTTAGGTGGTATGAAGGGATAAGGATGACAAACAAGTTTTAAATTAGCAATAAATATGATGAAAGTTTAGAAAATGGAGAGAAACATGACAAGTCAAACTAAAAAAGGAGAAAGTAAAACTATACAGGTTGCTAATAAATGCAAAGAAAAAAATTAGAGCGCAACAGTTGCCATTAGATGAATGACAGAAATGGTTTTTAAAAAATCAAAACCGGTCAACATTAAGGGCTTTATAAAACCAAAGGAGCAAGTTGTGTTTACCTTTAACACAGGAAAGATAATGGGCGAGGGCTCATCACAATGGCAAACACTTCCATAACCCTCAACTTTACTGCAAAATGTCTTCCGCCTCAAACCCTCTTCATTGTCCTGCCACTTGCAATCCTCTGGCAAAGTGCAACAATATGATTGACACATGATTCTGATAGGTGCTTGTAAATTTTCGGGTTGGGGAAAATAAAATCATTTTATATGTCCCCTATTTTCTCCAAAATAATTTTTTTCTTAACCTGCAGGTTGTAAAGAGACAAATTGTTTCCATCTTTAAAAAAACAATTTTTATTTTCTTTCTTTATTCATTTACCTTTCTCTCTGGCTTGTTAATGTTCTTTCTTGACACCATATACTCACAACTCTTGTTATTGATTTGTAGCTCTGACCTCATGCCTAAACAAGAAACTCGTCTTTTTTGTAACTAAGTAAGTTATAACAACCATTTTTTTACTTTTAAAATCCCTCCAAATGACAGTTCAAACTTGTGACAGAGATTATGTTTGTACAAAAATCTCTAAATTAATCCATTAAAATCGGTTAAAAAAAAAAAAAAAAGAAAAAGAAGGAAAAAAAAGATCCTCACTGCAATTATTTTCAGAGATCTACAAAAATGTTCTCACCCACCCCATCTTGCCCATTGTTAGTTTTACCCCTAAAGGAAAAGATTTTAAAAAACCTCCAGAATAGAATGAAAGCAGCAATATAAAAAAATCTGAGTGGTCATATGTTACACTAGATTGTAACTGAATGCCCTTTAGAGAACATTGTCGGGATATTTGAAGTGCGAGACAAACAAGAAGTTTTATACACAGACAAAAAAATTTCAGACATCCAAGGACTTCAAATATTATCTCTGGTTGCAATTGCAAGAAGACAACTTACTGTTTACATCAGAAAGTGGAACAGTAACTTTCAGCTGCGTTTTCTGTGCCCAATCTAAAGTATGAGATGCTTTGGTAGAGTTTTCCCCTATACCATTACCTGAGAAGTGGGAGGGACAGATACATATTTGAAGTCAGCAGATATAGTAAGATACATTGATGTTATTTGTGGAAACATTCATAATCTTGGACTGGAAGCAATCCCCGACAAAAGTTTAAAAAATAAAAAAAAAATTTCATTTTAAAAACTTGTACGATCCTCTTACACATTCATATTGTGTTATATATATAAAAAATCTCATCATGGCCATGAGCAATAGTATCTATTTTCAGATATATCCAGCTCAAGCTGAACCCTAACAACAGCAACAACAACAGCACAAAGCATAGTTACAGTGTTGGTAAATGTTATAGGTACCTCCTTTGATGCAAACAAAGGCCCACATATCTCTGTATCCCAGACCCTTGATGTTTTGACTACCAAGACTCTTCAGGAATTCCCGAGCTGGATCCTTGAGGGAATAAGATCCTTCATCCTGCACAGCATTGGACGACAAAAAATGTTTCTATATAAATTCCTTTAACTTCATTTCTTTTTCTTCTAACATAGCTAAAGACTGAGAGAAAGTATTGTAGCTTAAGCCAATGTATCCAATATAAATTTTCCTAATGTTTTTCTGTCTGTCTGTCTGTCTGTCTGCCTGTGTGTCTGTGTAGTACTGAACTCCTCTTTTCTCTGTCAGGCAATCTTTGCAAATAAGGTATCAAATCAAAGCTCTGACACCAAGGGATGTCTGTGGGAGATTTCATATTAATACTAAACCGATAACTTTACAAAAAATCATTGGATGAAGGCATGGAAAGGGAAAGGGGAGGAAGGAAGAAAGGGGGGAGGGGGTGATTATGTGGAATTGAGACAGATCGAAAAGGTAGCGCATTTGGGGTTCTATTAAGCAGCTCAAGCTGCTATGGGGCTTCTTGTTTTCTTAAAATGCTTTAAACGCTGTTTCTTTGTGGTTGGTTTTTTTGTTTTGTTTTTTTTGTTGTGTGTTTTTGTTGGGGTTTTTTTTGGGGGGGAGTGGGGGGGGGGGGTTTAAATTTCTTAGAAAGTTGAAAGAGGCAACCCAACAATTCAGCAAGTACAGTCTACATCATTCAGTGCATAACGAGTGCCTGTTTCGCATGGCACTACAGCCTATACTGCCATCCTGCAGTGAGTGGATGGATGGCCTGGTCTTTTCAGGCTGAGTTTGAATAATAAAGCTGTGTACCTCGTGCAGTACAAGACTTGGTTCCACCCCACTCAGCAATGAGTAGGGGACTCACTTTACTTAATAGCTAAAAATTCTTAGAAATGAAAAGTTTATTGACTTTGCTGCAGTTTACACCTATTAGTATGACAATATGAGATGAAGTTGAAACCACTAATGTGAGGGGGTAAAAAATTGCATTTCTTAGTATATTCTTGTATAAATGTTATCATTTTTTCACAAAAATCTTCTTCAAATCAAATAATTCTTTCTGCTCTGGCTTTGTGAGAGTCGTGATACAAAACAGTAGCCAGTGTATTTGTGTGAATCACCTTGATGGCAAACACTAGGATCCTGCCGTCAGAGATCATGTTGAGGAAAAGGACCATGGCATCGTCCTCCTGAAGGCTGTAGGTGTCAAAAGACCTCTTGGACATCACACTGCCCTAGACGTGGAAAGGACGTTGCAATAGAATAATGTAAAAATGTTGACAAGGATCTTTATTGTCCTCAACAAGCAATTTTTTCATATTGTTAGCAATGCTCAGCTAGAAACAATATAAATGCAAACAACAAACAGAGTTAAGAGAATACTGAAATAGAGACTTCCCTACAGAACGATAAAATGGAATTAAAAATGAAATTGTTTAGAACCTGAAAATTATTCACTAAATCTTGAAACCTTTCTTCACTTGAGTAAGAGGATAGAACCAAAGGATGAGGTAAATCTCAGAAAAGATTTTCCAATAGCAGCATCTGACATTGAGTCAGTCTGCCATTTATATCACAGACCAACCATGACCAAATATAATCACATCATGGCTTTTCAGCTTTAGATCTCAACTCAAATAAGTCCTTGCAAATTGAGAAGTCAAATTTTAAAAGTTTGCGTAATGAATTTTGAGTGATAAAATTACAAAACAAAACCCAAAACCTTAGGAAAAAAAATCATTTATTGATAAACAAACACAGGGTTTCTGTTGAACCTTTTTTATATTTTGAAATAAATTTCTTTATTGACTTGAACAAAACTTTCCAAGCTGGGCATCTGTTTATTTTAACTTCTTTTTCCACAACATTTATCCCAAGCAAGTCAGGATAATTGCATTGCATGACGTCAACACATATCACCAAGGTTATTTGCAGGGTGTAAGACTTAGCCAATAATACAATGCACTTACTGTTGCTTGATTAAGAACTATTACATTAATTCCTCTGTCTTTCTCCAAAGAATTTTGTAAAACCTGTGGAGCAAAGAAAAGGAAACATAAGTCAAAATTCTTTAAAACTAAAAGGCTTCAAGGGCATGATAGTTTAAGAGAGTATGGTGGAAAGAGGGAGAAAGGGAGGGAGGGAACACAGCGAATGTGGTCTCAAGCTCATACATACAAAAAAGCTGGGCTCAAACATTACTGACAGTGATGGCGTGGCAGAGACTAAAGAGAAAAGGGCCAGTTCCAGACTGTGAAGCTTTGTATCTACAAACTCCTGTTTTATGTTGGTTTGGGGGGCTTTGGGGGGAACGGTGTTTCCTTGAATTTTCTCAGGTTTGAACATTTATTTTCTCTATTACTTTAAAAAGAAACCATAAAAACATACGCATAAATCATCTGCCCAAATTGCTATACTCACTGTTGTACCATCAACAGCCACAAAAACACTCTCTTTGCTGGATACTACATCGATGTCAATTGAATGACTTTTCTGATGCATTTTCTTTACATTTGTATCCTTTCCATCAACTTCACCTGGGGGAAAAAAAGGTATTTGAAAGTCAATGCATTTTTTTTTTTAAAGTGAATTGAAAATTACTTTAACAGCCACAAATATCCTTTTGTTACAAAAAAAATAAATTGCCTACCACAGTTAGAGCTGATAAAAGGATACTACTATTGAAAAATGAAATAGAATTACATCTCTTTATTTAGTAATTCGGCAAGTGTTAAAACAAAATTGAAATCAAAGCATTCATTCTTTTATATCTATGTAAAGACAGAAGTTAATTGATAAAGGAATAATCAAACAAACAAAATCTTATAGTTTAAAAAATTAAATTTATAATAAAAAAAATTTCATACACATGAAAAAAAACCAACCCCATGGGAGATAATTGAGAACTATAGAGTGATAGTAAGCTCCACTCTCAAGATCTGGCACTTCCAGTAACATTATGTTATTACAAAATATGTCGTACGGTAACAAATTCATCTGTCTGCCGACTTCTCTCAAATATAGGGCACCTTAAATAGGTCAAGCATTTCCATTCCACCAATCCTGCCTCAGCCCCAGTATCTTACTAAAGTGTACATTGGGAAATCACTGACACAAAACAATGTTTCCTCAAAGTTGGCAGTGTGTAGTTTACTCGACAAGTAACTAGGTAGCCTTGTGACATAACATATGGAGTATGCTACACATGGAAACAATACCAAGTAGAAGCTCATTGCGTAATGATCATTGATCATGATATTTCATGGCCAGGTGCAATTTACGGTAATAAAATGTACAGACTTATTATAGAGGTGCATTTTCAAAGTTTCCAGTATAGACACAAATGGATTCAATTACATCGGACCCATTCCTTGCTAGATATTTTAATGATTTCAAAAGATGGAAAAATGTGATGGTAAGTTTTTTTTATTGGCATTTTTACCATTATCAGTGGATAGTTTTTTACTGGTTTCAAATATATACAACAGGTTGATGACGGCTGTGATGAGGAGTGCTGCCAGGAGGCCAGCCTGTCGGAGAGGAAGAAAAAGGAATGAATGATAATTATAGTAATATCACTGCACTGATAGAAAATAGAACAGCATAAACTAAAAAAACATGTAAATACTTATGGATGAAAATTTCCAAATTATCCCTATGAACTCGTAGAGCTGCAAAAAATCAAGCAAAACATAAAAATGAGAAAAGTAGACCTTTAAGAATATACAGGATGTGCACAAATTATCAAAATATTATTAACAATTCTTATACACTTATAATACAATTAAAGTATCGAGTCTAGTTTTAAAAAAACCCAACATTGATAGATAGATGTTTCCTCCTGTAGCGACTTGATTTCAAAATTGAAGTGCAGCCTTTCCAAAGCATCTCACCGTTTGTACCGTGACAATAGACAAAGCATTTTGCGGCTTGCTGTTGATTTACCTTGATGAACTTCCTGATGCACCGTCCACTGGTGAAATGGGTGACGGTCATTCCTTTCACGCTGTACGAAGACTTTGCCCACTGCTTGGGGTAGTAAGGCTTTGCGTTGGGATTGGGAACCCAATCATCCATCATCAGCCCTTGTGGCTAACATGAGAAAGATAAAAAACAAAAAACCTGAGGGAAAGAGTAGTAAGTTAATTGATGTGTTTATCAGGGGTTTTAGATAAGGGTGCAGAGAAACCACACAGTCTTTGGTCATAGAGGCGCTAAAGGAAAAAATGAGATAAAAGAGTGGCTAAAACTAATCTGAGCGAAAACAGCCATGACTGGCAAGGAGATCTTCAGGAGAGACGGCAAAGCTGTTTTGGCGTCCAACTCTTGACAGCTTTGTGAATGCACCGGCAGACAGATTTGGATCACATCAAAGACATCTCACAGATAAGGTGAGAGAAATTATCAGCAGAAAAAAAACGTGCTTGTTTGGGGGGGGGGGGGGGGGTTCTTAGTTCTTCTTAAGGCAGAAAGGCCTTCCTTCTTCCTTGCGAAACAAGAGCAAGAGATTCAGGAGACAAGGGAAAGAAATTCAAGAGACTGGAGAAATAAATTCAAGAAA
>JBCIKM010004355.1:0-17134 GCA_039654465.1 Melibe viridis
GAGAGAGAGAGAGAGAGAGAGAGAGAGAGAGAGAGAGAGAGAGAGAGAGAGAGAGAGAGAGAGAGAGAGGAGGTGGGAATAAGGCAATAGGGGAGGAGGGGGATGTCACATGGTTAATTGCTTTAAAGAACAGATGGATGAGTGTTTATTGTTGGAAGGAAAACAAATTACTGCATTTACTTTATTAATAGGGTCCCAAAAATGTCAATTTGGATGGTCATATCAGTCATTTTTTTTACCATAACATTGGACCAAAGTATTCATGAGCCAAACCAGGAGAATTAGAGAGAGAGAGAAAGAGAGAGAGAGAGAGAGAGAGAGAGAGAGAGAGAGAGAGAGAGAGAGAGAAAGTGTGTGTATGTGTGTGTGTGTGTGTCTGTGTGTGTGTTATTTGTTGTTTTAGAGTGTTTCATTCTGTTCAACTTGGAAGAAAATGGTGAGCCGCTGCATCAGGTCAGAGGGAAGTGGGAGGGGGGGGGGGAGTCTAGGAGGAGGATTCTAATAGAATGAATACGTTAAGCACATTATTTAAATCTACAAATGTTGACTTCTCTCTTTCACGCAAGCGTTGATGATAAATTATGTTTATTCAACTGACTTTGTCTTGGATGCCAAGCATGGAGTCTAATTGCTTGGTATCAGATTTTTGTGTTTAAATTTCTCCAGAAAACCAAATTTGTGCTGCCGTGTTTAAAGATGCAATCAAATCAAAACATACCCAACTTATTTTTAACCTTGGCAAATTTAGTCAGTAGGAATGAACTTCATCATATCAAAGTTTTGATTTCAAACCCTTTGATTTTTAAAAGTTGAGTTATTTGAATATAACAGGGAAACGTCTTTTCTTATGTAACCTGTAACAGTTTTGGCCTGAAAAAGAAATTTTTTTATTTATATATATATATATATATATATTGTGTTCAGAGAGATTTTCACTGTTCAGGGATCTTACCTATGGTAACTGACAGTCATGAAAATAATAAGGACAAGAAATGCTTGGACGTCTTACTTACTCTAGACAAGAGCTTATCAGCCAAGCTGTTGTAGCGCTGAGCAGTATCTTTGTAGTTTTCTAAATCCCTTGCATTTGCAGATTCTTTATCAGCGAGTTTATCCTAAAAATCAAACAGATATAACAAAGAAATGATCAATAGTATGTTTGCTGATATTGTTTTCTTTTGTAAAAGGGTACAAAATTAATAAATCCATAACGCCAAGGTGAGTCAAAGTCATAGAGAGAAAGGACAAAACAGGAAGTCTTCCGAGGAGGGAATGGAAACCTGCCATGACACCCATCGCATGGCCACTGCCAGGACAGTGGGTCAACCAACTGAGCCATCTGCCACTCTAAAAAAAGTGTTTTCAAGCCCAGCAATAAACATGAGTTGGTGACAGTGACTTCCGTGGAAAAAAAAAAACAGGTGCAATTCACTCCCAGTTTGATTCCTTCCTCAGACGATTTCCTGTATTTTCCTTTCTTTCTATGGATTTAACTCACCATAAAACTGTGCCTACCATTTTCTATTTATTGTCATCCATTTTCCAGTGCCACCTCCTCTATTCTTCATATGCTTAAATCCGTAAGGCAAATTTCCCATCATAATGATGAGCAGCATGTTAAGTTAAAGTCTTATTTTCAAAATCAAGATGTGTTGATAAATACAAGTCAACTTCGAACTTCTTGTGAGCATTGAAATGTAAGAAGTCATGAAATAACTTAAAAATTCTTTTTTTTTTTAAAACTGAGATTGGCTTTGATGTTATCCTCTTTATTTTTTCATGCTGTAAAATTTTATATCGGCTTACTCTCAATTCATTGGCATCTTTCTCTATCTTATACAGCCTCTCCCATGGAAACTGTGTGTCGTTCACTTTCACATTTCCAAGAGCTGTTGGGACAGTCATGTTTTTCAGGGCCCCAAGTAAGATACCAGTGCATCCCTCATAACAAGCTAGACAAAAGAAAAAAAAGTTATGAGATGTTTTTATCTTGTTCCTTACATGCAATTTTATGGATAAAAAGATAAAATGAATATCACACAAAATTACATTAGAAATGGATGTTTTTTTTAATTCTTTAAGAAATAGATTTGTAAGCGAAGCTATCTGTATGAAAAAACATCATCTGATATATATTAAGCACAGTTCAGCATAGTCTTAAACTTCACCCACCCCTCAAAAAAAAAGAAAAATAACCCAAACACAAAACAACAGCAACGAAAACAAAGAATGAGTTTGCAGCTAACAGTCTGTAACTTTTGACATCAATGGTAAATTCTGTATTGCAATCAGCTGGGGGAGGAAAAAAATCATCAAGTGCCATGAATTAGCGCATGAGGAGCCAATTAATTTGATTATCAGATAAGAGGCATTCTTCACTTCAACGCTCCAGGTGTTCCGAGTACGTGGTAACAATGTCACAGGGTTTTTGCAACACAAAGGTACCATTAGAAAACCCCTTATGTCAAGGAGAAGATGACCAAGGAAGTGTATATAACCGTAAATATTATGAAAAATGATTGAATGGAGTATCGGTTTTTGGAACATAGTTTTAATTTCAAGGTCCCTCATATAAGTTGTGACCTTGACCTCACAGTTGTTTTTTTTTCTTCTTATGTTTGATCTTCATTAAAACCAATATTTTTTTTCTACCACTTTCAATACAAGAAAAAAAAAAATTTAAAAAATTGTAAAGCTCATTCAATGCATATTTTCATTGATATCTTTTAAATTTGAAATTGATCAATAAATACATTTTTACAGATTTTTTATGAATTTTTTCCCAAACCAAAAAAATCTGATGAGCCAATGGTATTAAATGACTTTGATTGATTTTTTAAAATGAAAAATAGCGTCATCATGGCTACTTTCGATTAGGTCGACCTGTGACACTCATAGGGTTAAACACAGTGGTAATATATTTTTATTCAGTTAATGTGAAGTATCTTTTAAATACATGCGTCAAACATTTCAGAGTGTTTCTAAAATTTGCCATCAAGAATAAAATACTGTAGTAGGAGTAAGGACTAAGGAACAAGTAAACTGGACGTTTTGGGTTTTCCCTTCATCAACAGGACAAACAAACAACATAAAACACAAATCAGCAATGTGGAGGTATCGTGATAATGAAATAAATGGGTCGTGGAAAAATGAGGGTGAATGAGACGGACATCGGGTTAAATACGAGCATGCAAGACTCAGGCAGGAAAGGGGGGGGGGGGTGTAGGAGTGTTGTGTGGGTGGTGGTGGGGGAGTATGAGTGGGACAGGTGGGATAGAGATAGTTGAAAGGCTCGTGGTTGCGCAGACGCCTTGGGGCCTCCAGGCGGGTAGGTGACAGTCACAACAGGCTAATCGGGGGACAATAGGACAAGATGGAGGATCTCTGAAGATTCTTTGCTCAATGGGCTAACTAGTCCTGTCTAAGAACAGCAAGACTTAAGAAAACACTCTTACCTACCAATTGTCACTGGTCTCTTCAATCTGTTTTCAACATTTGTGTCCTTTTATGATAAAATATCTAGAATAGTCTCACGCAATCCAACAAAAGAATGGACTTATGATAAATGAAAAATAAATACCAAAATTTCTGATTTATTTCTTGCGTTATGTGTGGTTTTTTGTGTGCAAACTCTCTTTAGCGAATGACAAAAAACAGATCATTGTAAACCAACTCACAAACACACTTCCCATCAACCACTCCTGCTGTGCTATTGATACATTCATTACAGGTACGTCCATCAATTCCAGACAAACAAGGGCATTGACCAGTTGTTGGGTCACACTCATTACTGCTTGAGCCGCCAAGGTCACAGTTACAAGGTTTACACTTGTCTCCCTCTACTGTAGGGTCACCATAATATCCCTTGTCACACCTGAGAATAAAAATTAGTAAAATAACGTTCAGCATCATATGCAGTAATTGAAATTGAGATAGGAATTTTTTATGCTAACAATCTGTGTTTTATTACACTGGTTCTTTTTAACTTTGATTTTTTTTGTGTGTGTGCATACTCTGGTGATTTTGATTTTCTGGAGTAAATATAAGTCCTGCCATGTAATGTGCGAGGCAAAAAATATTTTGTGTGCTTTTTTGCCTGGACTCAGCCTATTAAAGCAACAGAAGGAAACTCTGTTTAGACATTATTCTTAAAGTTAGAGAACTTTGTAAATAGAATCACACTTAAACTTTCAATATTTCAAAAAAAAGGAAGGATGCAACGATTTGTATTAATATTTGTAATATAAAACATAAATAGTATGCTTGTACAAAAGGTCTTAATATTTTTTTAACCTCTCCTCATAATGTATTGTTTGACTATCGCAGTGCATAGTTGTGCATATAATTTCCAATTGATGGATCAATAAAGATCCTCTTATCTTATCTTATCTTAGTCTGTCAGAATTTGAACATGAAAAGATTGCCGCACTGAAGTTCGGATTTCACAGTAAAAGCAAGAAGTTTTGTGTGGAAATCTTTCTATAGTATGATCTCCTATGCATTCCTTTTTAAACAAAAATATGATGACAATGTAACTTCTGAGGTGTGACAGAATTTTCTAAGTATAGCATAACCATTAAGAATATTACATGCTTAGAAAAATGGTATTTGGATGAACTTATTTGGTCACAAGTGACTGTGACACACATCGCTAAAAGAAAAATATACGGCTATTCAACCAAGACATATTATGTTAAGAAGCTACACACAGGGTGATCAATTTAAAATTCAACCCAAGAAGGAAAATGAAAATCCAATAGCTTTGAGGTTGTACTTGAGAATCGGTTGCCATACTCCAGAACAGAAATTTTAGCTGCGCTTTCCTCTCAGATTATAACACTATGCTAAATGTTGTACACTGTAGTGAAATAAGTTATTGAAAGTAGTTTCTGAGACATACACAATTGAAGTAACCTGGGTACACAGGATCAAAACTGAGAAATATGGCTCTAAATATAAGGCTTTGAAATGAAATGGGTTAGATTGGGCTGCAAAAACATCTCAATACACTATATAGAATTTTAATTTTATTCTAATATGGTGTTACATGAGTTTTGAATGATGAAATATTCCACTTCAATAAAATGTCAGTCTCTTAAGATCAAGATTTATTTTCTTGAATAATCTCTAGCTCAAAATCTACTCCTATCCCTTAAATTTTGATTTTGCTGAAACGTATCACAAATGCCTACAGTCTGATAGTTCATTATAAGCATTGTTGCTCATGGTTGCGCTTTAAATTGATCGTCTTGTGTTACCATTTAGCATCTAGACTTTTTCTTTTCTGTATTTCTGCTTCCTTTAATTACCCCCCCCCCCCCCACCCTAATGCATGGAGTTGTTTTTCCTGTTGCCACTTTCCAATGACTACAGGTTGACAACATTCTTGTAAGAGACTGTGCGGAATTCACACGCTATTCACCTGTATATGCAGCAATATCAACCATTCATTTAGAATGAAATAGCAGAAGCAAACAAATTCAATTTAACAATTCAGACTTGCTTTTAGACATGAATGAGTTGAAAGTATTTGATTCTCGGCCATGGTTCATAAAAGTATTTATTGTATTTTTAATACCAAAGTTTATGAGACTCACTTTTCACACTTCATGCCCGTGTAACCCTCTTGGCAGGCTGTACACATCATGCCCTTTTTTCCACCAACACATGTTGGACTGAAGCTGAAAATGAAATCACACTCTTTTGGCTGCTTTGCTTAAAAGTTGAAGGAATTGCAATATTGATTACAGTATTTAGAATCATGTTGTAAAGTTTAAAGTGATTAATTGCGAACAAAAAAAAAACCTAACCAAATAAACAAATTCAGTCCAACAGCTACTAGTTATGGTGACAAAAATTTACCAAAATTCAGTACTTTTAATTTTTCATGAGTGAAGCAAAATGTAGTCTAAAAAGTCTTTCTTATTATAAATCTGCATTTAATTCCTTTTTAAAAAGTTGAATGTTACTTGATTAATGGCTATCTTTTTAGCTAATGGCAATTGCTGAAAAAATAAAGGGATGATAACTATAATTCTGCCACTCTTTTTAAAATGAATATGACCATAGCTCACTTATTAGAAGGGACTTCAAGAGGACAAGAACATGGTTTGCAATCCTCAGGTGTGCCCCTTGTTGCCACACCATAGAATCCTTCTGCACACAGTTCACATTTGTCTCCTGTTGTATTGTGTTCACAGTCCTTCCAAGTACATGTAAAACAAAACAAAAAAATTAAAATTTCGGAATGGATATAATAAAAGACAGACATCTTTTTTCTTAACAATTGAACAGGAAAGAGACAAGAAACATCTCTGCAAGATCCCGATGGCTTTCTGAAATTTAAATTTTACCATATCATATCATATCTTATCATATCATACCATATTATATCATATCATATCATATCATATCATTATCATATCATATAATATTATAAAAAAGAGCTGGATAGGCTGCAGTAAAGCCTGTAATGCTCAAGTCAAAGTAAACTCTGAGAGAAAAAAATGAAAATAAGAAATAAAAATGACGTTATATTATACTGCCAAACATAACCAGACCAATAAAAATACATTGGCAATTATAATATGGTTCACATAGCAATGGGTGGTTTGCTGAAATCAGTTCACATCACACAAAGGTTGGACATGATATTCAATTGAATTATAAGATGTATAGAATAACATGATCATTCATCATACTCAAAGAACAGACATTGTAACTCTTTATCAACAGAACTCTTAAAGCCATTAAGGGAATTTGAATTTTTGGTTACAAAATAGAGGCTATTCCAAGTTCTAACCATTCTCATTGTGAAAAACGGTTGCCTGATTAAGGCATAACGTATATTTCATATTCATCACCACGCAATTTGAAAAAGTTATTGTAGTTTATCTTATCAATACTATGTACAATCTTGTAAAGCTGGATAAGGTCTCCCTGCTTACGTCTATACTTTAAAGACCGTAATCTTAGAAATTCTCGACAATCTTTATAAGATGAATGAGATATAGATGGAAGTAATCTTGTAGCTCTTCTTTTTGCATTTTCAAGACTAACAGATTGAATCCTTATTTCCCTTTTTCTTAGAGCTAGTTTATTTTCTTTATGTGTAATTTACACATCTCTATTCCATTAAAAACAAAAGATATTCTAAATTACTTCAACTTTTTATTTTTATTCTGTTGCTTTAAAAGAAATCACTGTCAAAAGGCATTACAGTTGTAGTGAGTAAAATTATAGTTCATTTTTACAAATGATTAGTATTCAGATACTGTTTTTGGTCTGCAAGATCATTTTTTCCACTGTCTACTCCATTTTACTTTCTTTGATTTTTTCAAGAAAATCAGTAAGTGGTCCCACAGAAGTTTTGAATACCACAATTAGAAAAGAAAGGCAAAAACTAAGCAAAATATTCTTCACATACTAATGACAAGCAGTATGTTAGGATCATACAACCTTAGAAAAGGCTACTTGCATTAGCAGTTGTTTATTTTTTCCTTGCTCAAATATGCTTTTCTTTCTTTTTTTTTGTTTTTGTAAAGGATCAGTTATCTGACTCAACCAAATATTAAAAATAGTCTATATAGCTGGATCAAGCCTCTAAACTTGTAAGTTCACAATCTTTTCTTTGACATACAAGATAAGGGTTTCAAGACTGGAGGAAAACTTTCTAGATCATGTTTGAAAATAACAAATTTTCTATTGGTTTTAACAACAAGATATTAATAGAGATGAAGCTTTAAGGTTTTCTGCATCTTTCTAACATAATAAAAGTAAATTCAAACATCATTGACATACAAGTTTAGAGAATTGATCCAGCAATATACTGAAAAGAATGAAAAAAAAGGAACCTAAAAAGATTCACCTTGCAAAAACCTGTCTCAGAATCACACACACTGCTGTGATCAAAACACTGACATCTTTTCACATGTCCAATTACATCTTCAGGGGATGTGACATCCGTGCTATTGTTATCAGGAGTTACCCGATGGAATCCCTCTCCAGGATTCTATACATATGGAAAGCCATTGTAACAAAAATCAGGAGGTCGGAATGGTTTATAACACAAAATCAGGGGGGTTTCGACCCTAAAATTGGCTTTTAAACAAAGCAGGTAGTTATACAAAAATAATATGTACAAAGATTAACAATTCAATTGAATGACAAAAATTGATAAGAATTCAAATTGTACTTGTTGAATTTTTCAAAGTATTCTATGAACAAAAAGATTATTCATAAAATCAAGTGTAACAGAAAACTATAGATAAACTCTTATTTGGCTTGTATTTCTCGACAGGGAATATGCTGGGAATTGAACAATTGTTAATTGCTAACACTTTTATTACATTGAGGTAATAAATCTTTTCGACTTAAAATTCTTTTCCTCATCTATTTCCTTCAGAGATTTACAGACAAACTTTGTTTAATCATTTTCAACAAGGAAATCACCTGACACGACTCCCCACTGTAACGCCTTGGACAGTCACACAGCTCAACTCCCAGGGCTGGTTCTGTGGATGTGACATTAGGACCAGGAGGTACTGCTGTCTGCAAAGTGATGGGTCCAATCCTGGTAACAAGTCAGGGCAAGTATTTTAAGTAATGATTTCCATGGATTAAAAAGGCTTAAGAAAAAATGAAGGTCTATCACTTGTAAAAATTTTAGATTGAATTTCAGATTCAGTTTATCGAGAAAACAACTTGGAGGAAATTACTGACAAGCCTTTTTCAGTGAATGAGTATATTGTACATGATTATTCTGGAAGCAGGAGTGGGTGAAGGGTTATTGGACGCCATCAAATTAAAAATAAAAACAATCATTAACATGCTGAGAGTGCTTGAAGTTAATGAACCTGATAAGTGGTAAGGAGAAGGACAATAGCCATGGCTGCTGCACTAAAAAATATGGGGACAATGAATAACCAACAAAAATTTTTTATCATCACAGCTTCAATATAAAAACCAATACGATATTAAAAAGAGAAAAAAACTAAGCAGCACTGACTAACTTACTCTGCATAGATGGCTTTTCCATCCTGAGTGGCTCTCACCAAGATTGCTTCAAGATTTTGCAAGACAACCATCAACAATCTTCTGCTGATTGGTGTCCCTCTATCAGGAATTGTCCATGCATCCTGAAAGGGAAAAAGAAATACATGAGCCCCTTGCATTCAATGCGAAACTTCAACATGAATGATTGTTTGTAAAAGGTGAAGAAAAGAGTAAAAATTAAATGTAAGGCAACAACAGAATGGTGTGGTGGGTAAGGTACAAGACAGCAAACTGAGTGACAAATAATTAAAGGTTGGCAGGTCAAAGTGCGTCAAAAGGACATTCATAATTAAGCTTAATTTTTTTTAAACACTTGAATGACAGAGCAGTATGAGCAGAAACATTTCTATAATTATGGCTGTGCTGAAGGAAAACAATTACATATTGAGCTGATTTTTTGCTGTTTGACAAGAAGGCACTCATCCATCTCCAAACATGCATAATTCAAGCAAAATACTTGATAGGCCAGGAAACTTATTTTATATGAAAATTTTAATCATTGTTTCAAAATGGTTTTATCAACTCAAAATGCCTAGAATGAACTTTCTCTATCAAGCCTTCATGAGATGTCACAAATTAGTCCCATTCCAGGAGCATCGTAGCAATCTCATGTCTCGCTGTTACTAATATTTAAAACTGTTTAAAAGATGAGTGAAATCTTTGCAACTTCTGTAGTCTGGAGACTGCTTTCCTTACCAAATTTGCTCCTAGTTTTTCTTATAATTTGATAGGCGTAGGTGATCAGAATGAATTAACTTACTGAAAAATCAATCAAGGCTATCAATTACTTCATAGTTGAAGGAGCACCAAAATCAAATCTACACTGCACTACATAACTGATGGTTTCAATTTTTCAATGTCTCACACATTACATTGACAGACATTTCCACTTTTATTTGTCACTTGTAACTTAGCCACTCTGACTTACTTCATGAAGAGGAATATGAAACTGAAGTGGACTCTCACGCTCCAGGACTATTGATCCAGTTTCAATAGTAAATCCATTTCCAACCAAAACCAAAAGTGGAGCAGGGATGAGCGGTGGTTCACCTCCACCCTCAAAATAATGGACAAAGCTGAGCTTTCCATTGTAAGACAAGATCTGGAGAGCAAAACCCAGAATGGAGTTGAAATGTCATGATACATTGGCCATAAGTAGAAAAATATATATATTTAAGTGTAAATCATTCAGGAAGCTAGTTAGAAAAACAACAAAAAGATAATTATTTTAAAAATCCTCTTGCACAGGCTTTCTATGAATGAAAAAGACTCACAAAGCAAAATGTATTTTAAGCTTATTTACAATACAAGAGTTGCATAAAATAATCTATGCCATTTACAATCATTAAATGCAAATTTAATAAGTCTGAATGTGTCGGGTACTGATTGCTGTAATTCATGTTCTCTTAAACAAATAAGAATAAAGACCTAAATCCAATATGCACATTTTTCACCATGTGAAAGAGCTTATTTATCTTTGATCTTAAACATACCCTATATCAGGAATAGTTTTTGGATTATCAACACCAAGCCTTCTTACCATGTCAGCAGGCAGGTTTGGTTTTAGGCTCCAGTAAATTGGTTGATTGGATACAGTGTCTGGCACAAATGTATTGCTCTCCTTTATAACAAGATACTTTTTATACTGCAATTCAACAGCTGAGCCAGATTCTTCATTATTGACCCGGTACATAATTTGTGAAGGGATATCAATCTGGAGAGAGAAATTGAAATCGATTACAAATCAATATTAAGGTCTGGAAAAAACAGCATATAACAATTATGTAAACCCTTACCCCCCAAAAATGATACCTGCACAGTATTGTATATCATGAATACTTGTATTATGATTAGATGAAATACACTGCAGCGCATTTTCAAATAATTTGGTTTAAAAGGCTTGAGTCCTTATAGACCAGATAAACAATATTTAAAAAAGAAACATGGCTTGCTCAAGTGATGTGAAAGTATTGTAACTCACAGTGGTCCACACATATGGGGCCTGACGGCAAGATCTTCCTCTTAAGAAACAGAAACACTCTGTGCATCCCTTTGGATTCTCTTTCTGCATACTGAATGTGCCTGGTCGGCACTGATCACAGTCCTCCCCCATGACATTTTCCTGCAAAACAATTGATTGAATTTCACATTTCAGTTCTCTACTTATTTTTTCTTAATTTCTTGGCTTTTTTCATCAAGAATGTTTATAACTTGGTCTATTTTGAAAAAAGTATAAAGGTATTTTTTTCCCATCAAGCTTAGTTAAAAGGCAAATTTTCATTCTTGAGTGTGATCCCATAGACCCTTTTACTGTATTGCAAATGCACCAACATTGTTAGTTTCCTTTTGTGAAATTTCCACCACATTTCTGCTCCTCATGCTAATAATGAATATATTTTGTTGGAAAGAAAACTAAAAACTGAACCCCAAAATCTTTACAAGGGATTAACATAATATTTGAATAATAGAGATAACAACAAGACATGCATTCAACCAATACTGTTATTTCTCTTCTTTTCAATGCAGATATGTGTTCATGAAAATAATTCAAAGGGTTTGTTAATTTGATTAATGGATAAATATAATCTGAGATCCATGAATCATAAGCAGGTTTTTCATTGTGTTAGATATTATACCACAAACTCAAACAATAGATAAATGTTAATAGAATTTTAAAAAGTCACAACATTTATAGCTAACTTCTCTTCATCAAGTCATTAATTATTTTTTTCCAAACTATATTTTAATATTCATATTTTTTAGTTTGTCTTCATTTTCTACTATACTCACAGTTCTATGTATTTAATAGTTTTTATCCAATCAGAAAAAAACAACAACTTGTGAATAAAAAGCATTACTCAAAAAGCATAATGTTAAGAGGTACAAGTAAAGGATTTCTCAGCAAATGAGCATTTAAAGAAGCTTTAATTATTCTTATGATCTTTCTCATACAAGAGCAGAGAGAAGCTTTACCTTACAGAAGCATTGTCCTATTCCATCACACTCACAAACACTGTTCTCACAGGTATCTGGAATTACACCTGTTGTGTTGCAGCCACATGGGGTGCAGTTGGTGGCATTAAAAAACCCTGGCAAACAGCTATCACAACTAAAACCTTGGTGTCCCTTCACACATGAACACTGGCCTGTGACAAGGTCACATTGCTGGGATACTGATCCCAGGGAACTGCAGTTACAAGGCTGAAATCAGGTAACACAACATCATACCACACAACCCATATACATGAGGTTAAAACCAGAACAAAAATGGGAAACCTTGCCAGTAAGTACATAGAATTTGAAGCTTTTCTTTTCTAAAGTGCTCAATATATGATAAAACTTCCAGATTTCTTTATGAATTTTGAGATTGTTAGGACCTTTTTAAAAAGAAAAAAAACCCAACAGTTTATAGAGTATTATAGAAAAAAGATTTACACCTACAATAATTGTTATCATCAAATGAAATACTGTTGTGCTAAGCAAGATTGAACTTCATTATTTAGCAATCCTTTTCAAAGCTTACATTTTCCTAAGAGAGAAAAAAAAAAAAAGCCATTAATTTTAAAAATATTTCAAAGCTTATCATTTGAAACATTTTTATTACACCAGGGAATCAAATATTAAGATAAGTTTGTGACATCTTAAACAAGCTTGATAAGAGAAATTCAAGTCTCAGTCTTACTGATCTGCAAGGTTAGCCATCTTGTAACCAGGATATTATGTTAGCGAAGGTTACAAAGCAAAAAAACAAAAAAAAAACAAAAAAAAACCACACATAAAAAAAAAAAAAAAAAAAAAAAAAAAAAAAAAACAAAAAAAAAAAAACCAAAAAAAAAAAAAAAAAAAAACCAAAAACCCCCCCCCCCCAAAAAAAAACAAACAAAAAAAAACCAGAAACAAAACGCCCAAAGAAACCAAAAACTACAAGAACGTCATGACAACAAAACTCCACAACCAGCTCCGAACGAGAAGAGAACAGCAAAAAAATCAAAACCCAAAAACAAAGCAAAACAAAAACAAAAACAAAAACAACAAAAATCAAAACAAAACAAAGGAAAAAATCAAAAGCAAAAAGCAACCCACAAAGAACACCAAAGATAAAAGAAAAAAAAAGAAGAAAAGAACAAAAGAAGCAAATAAAAAGAACAAAAAGCAAACTAACAAAAGAAAAAAAACCCCCAAAACAACAACAACAAAAGTAGAAAGAAATGAAAAAAGAATAACCTATTAAAAGTCAAAACTCTCCGTACGCAAAACTATACCCCCATAATTCTCCTAAAATCAAAAGCTTAAAAAAAAAAAATCAATATAAAATAAAAACAGAAATCATCCCACAAAAGAAACATAACAAAACAAACATACAAAAGAGCAAACAAACAAAAACCCACCCTCAACAAATAAACAAACAATCAAAGAGAAAAAGGAAACAAACAGACGAAAAAATAAGCAAATCAAACAACCCCCCACCCAAAAAGAAAAAAAAACCTAAAAAACTTAAACAAACTAACAATAACAAAGAAAACATACACAAGAAAACGAAATATAAAACTATAAAAACAAAAAAACAAAAGAACAACAACAAAACAACAAAACAAAAAAACAAAAAACAAACAGACAAAAACCCAAACTAAAAAAGAACTAACAATAACAAAGAACACATGCACAAGAAACAACCCCCCTCCCCCCAAAAAAACAAAACAAAAACAAAACAAAAACAAAAACAAAACAAAACAAAACAAAAGAACAAAAAAACACCCCCCCCGAAAACAAACAAACAAACAAAACAAACAAACAAACAAACAAAAAACAAAATAAACAGCAAGAATCATAAGAGTAAAGACCGATGACATGAAAACTCCGAGGTTTGCTTGAAATGGAGGCCTACCAGTCAATGTCCGGACTAGATTTTTCAATCAATTTTTTTTCTTCTCAATGTTTGATAAAATTGAATGATCGTTTGTTCACCTTTCATTTGCAACATTGCGCATTTTAAGTTAAGGCCTAACCGAACAGTTGAAACACTGTGCATTATGAGTTAAAACCAAACCGAACAGTTGAAACACTGTGCATTATGATTTAAGGCCTCACCGAACAGTTGAAACACCGTGCATTATGAGTTAAAACCTAACCGAACAGTTGAAACACTGTGCATTATGAGTTAAGGTCTAACCGAACAGTTGAAACACTGTGCATTATGAGTCAAGGCCTCACCGAACAGTTGAAACACCGTGCATTATGAGTTAAGGCCTAACCGAACAGTTGAAACACCGTGCATAATGAGTTAAGGCCTTACCGAACAGTTAAAACACTGTGCATTATGAGTTAAAACCTAACCGAACAGTTGAAACACTGTGCATTATGAGTTAAGGCTTATCCGAACAGTTGAAACTGTGAATTATGAGTCAAGGCCTTAACGAACCGTTGAAACACTGTGTATTATGAGTTAAGACCTAACCGAACAATTGAAACACTGTGAATTAGAGTTAAGGCCTTACCGAACAGCTGAAACACCGTGCATTATGAGTCAAGGCCAACCCGAACAGTTGAAACACTGTGCATTATGAATTAAGGACTAACTGAACAGTTGAAACACTGCGCATTATGAGTTAGGCCTTGCCGAACAGTTAAAACACTGCGCATTATAAGTTAAGGCCTAACCGAACAGTTGAAACACTGTGTATTATGAGTTAAGGCCTTAACGAACAGTTGAAACACTGTGCATTATGAGTTAAAACCTAACCGAACAGTTAAAACACTGTGCATTATGATTTAAGGCCTCACCGAACAGTTGAAACACCGTGCATTATGAGTTAAAACCTAACCGAACAGTTGAAACACTGTGCATTATGAGTTAAGGTCTAACCGAACAGTTGAAACACTGTGCATTATGAGTCAAGGCCTCACCGAACAGTTGAAACACCGTGCATTATGAGTTAAGGCCTAACCGAACAGTTGAAACACCGTGCATAATGAGTTAAGGCCTTACCGAACAGTTAAAACACTGTGCATTATGAGTTAAAACCTAACCGAACAGTTGAAACACTGTGCATTATGAGTTAAGGCTTATCCGAACAGTTGAAACTGTGAATTATGAGTCAAGGCCTTAACGAACCGTTGAAACACTGTGTATTATGAGTTAAGACCTAACCGAACAATTGAAACACTGTGAATTAGAGTTAAGGCCTTACCGAACAGCTGAAACACCGTGCATTATGAGTCAAGGCCAACCCGAACAGTTGAAACACTGTGCATTATGAATTAAGGACTAACTGAACAGTTGAAACACTGCGCATTATGAGTTAGGCCTTGCCGAACAGTTAAAACACTGCGCATTATAAGTTAAGGCCTAACCGAACAGTTGAAACACTGTGTATTATGAGTTAAAACCTAACCGAACAGTTAAAACACTGTGCATTATGAGTTAAGGTCTCACCGAACAGTTGAAACACCGTGCATAATGAGTCAAGGCCATACCGAACAGTTGAAACACAGTGCATTATGAGTTAAGGCCTAACCGAACAGTTGAAACACTGTGCATTATAAGTTAAGGCCTTACCGAACAGTTGGAACACTGTGCTTTATGAGTCAAGGCCTAACCGAACAGTTGAAACACTGCGCATTATGAGTTAGGGCCTAACCGAACAGTTGAAACACTGTGCATTATGAGTTAAGGCGTTAACGAACAGTTGAAACACTGTGCATTATGAGTTAAAACCTAACCGAACAGTTGAAACACTGTGCATTATTAGTTAAGGTCTAGCCGAACAGTTGAAACACCGTGCATAATGAGTCAAGGCCATACCGAACAGTTGAAACACTGTGCATTATGAGTTAAGGCCTAACCGAACAGTTGAAACACTGCATTATGAGTTAAGGCCTAATCGAACAGTTGGAACACTGTGCTTTATAAGTCAAGGCCTAACCGATCAGTTCAAACACTGTGGATTATGAATTAAGTCCTAACCGAACAGTTGAAACCCCGTGAATTATGAGTCAAGGCCTAACCGAAGAGTTGGAACACTGTGCATTATGAGTCAAGGCCTAACCGAACAGTTGCAACACTGTACATTATGAGTTAAGGCCTACCCGAACAGTTGAAACACTGTGCATTATGAGTTAAGGCCTTGCCGAACAGTTGAAACACTATGCATTATGAGTTATGGCCTCACCGAACAGTTGAAACACTGTGCATTATGAGTCAAGGCCTGACCGAACTGTTGAAACGCCGTGCATTATGAGTCAAGGCCTTACCGAACAGTTGAAACACTGTGCATTATGAGTGAAGACCTCACCGAACAGTTGAAACACTGTGCATTATGAGTTAAGCCCTTACCGAACAGTTGAAACGCCGTCCATTATGAGTTAAGGCCGTACCGAACAGTTGAAACACTGTGCATTATGAGTCAAGGCCTTACCGAACAGTTGAAACACTGTGCATTATGAGTTAAGGCCGTACCGAACAGTTGAAACACTGTGCATTATGAGTCAAGGACGAACCGAACAGTTGAAACACTGTTCTTTATGAGTTAAGACCTCACCGAACAGTTTAAACACCGTGCATTATGAGTCAAGGCCTCACAGAACAGTTGAAACACTGTGCATTATGAGTTAAGCCCGTACCGTACAGTTGGAACACTGTGCATCAAAAGTCAATGCCTAACCAAACAGTTGAAACACTGTGCATTATGAGTTAAGGCCTCGCCGAACAGTTGAAACACTGTGCATTATTGAGTTAAGGCCTTACCGAACAGTTGAAACACCGTGCATTATGAGTTAATGCCTAACCGAACAGATGAAACACCGTGCATTATGAGTCAAGGCCTCACCGAACAGTTGAAACACTGTGCATTATTGAGTTAAGGCCTTACCGAACAGTTCGTGGAACTAAAACCGACACGCAATAAAACGGATTATTCAACTCCACTTCCAATACTACAGACTGATCACACAACCAGACTGGTTTCAGTCACTCCAAGGTTATTTGTGAAAACAGTTGTAACCTATTTCCTCCCTCTCTCTCTCTCTCTCTCTCTCTCTCTCTCTCTCTCTCTCTCTCTCTCTCTCTCTCTCTCTCTCTCTC
>JBCIKM010004466.1:0-16762 GCA_039654465.1 Melibe viridis
GAAGAAGAAGAAGAAGAAGAAGAAGAAGAAGAAGAAGAAGAAGAAGAAGAAGAAGAAGAAGAAGAAGAAGAAGATCACGAGTTCTGCGTCCAAAACATCTGTGCGAAGCCCATCTTTAAGTACCAACAGACCTCTGGGTGCCAAATGTGATACAGTAGCATCTTGATGAAAGATAAAGTTTATCAAATCGTTTTAACCAGGGGCATGATCCACTGACCGAACATTTCGAGTCGAGAAACTGTCGACACCTGCTAGAAGTCCGCCAATACCAGCTGAAACATTGGGTCTCGAAGCGGTGGATTTGACGCAGTGGAACACGGGATCTTCCGTTGGTCAACTGCGCCCTAAGATCCCCAGACTTAAACCCATGTAACATTTTTCTTCAGTTTTGTGAAAGACTCCATCCACCAGCCAACATTGGTAAACCATTAAGTCATTAGACACTGCAACAGAGTATGACCAATTGGAGGCTTCATAGCGCTGGGGACGTTTGCGTCATCGACCCAACTAACTGCTACTCAGTAACGTATTTGTTTGTCCAATATAAATATATTTTTGTTCATTATACATGTCATTGTCTGTTCCTTTGTTGAATGTACTATGCCTGACGAAGACCTTTGATTGAAACGTCGCTGCCTTTGTCACGTTTTTTGTTTTGTTTTTGTTTTTATGTTTGTTGTTGTTGTTTGTTTCTTTCTTGTCTTTACAGGCATGTGATTATTATAGGATATAGAAACGGTGGTTTTTCAAAGCATTGAAAAGGTTGTGTTTGGTATCAAATTAAATACCAAAGTTTGATGTTTAAGTCACAGAGAAACGTTTGTTTTTAGCCCCATTCATATTTAACAATCACAACAACAACCTCCGACGGGGCTTTTGAATGACCTTGTATTACTCGTTTTAGGTAGAAATGAGAAGCAACCCAGTTTGAAAAAGTGGCTATTTATAGCGGCAATTATCAAAATTCGGTCGTCGCACATTAATTGCCAATGAATGACATGTTGCAACATAAAATGACAACAAATCTTTTTTCCATGTCTAAAACGAGTTCAATGAATCCGTTGTTCCAAGTAGAAAATTAGAACACAGTATTGTCAAGAATACCGTTGATGATTTAATATGATATTTTTTTTTATGCATGCATCCTGCATCTGTTATAGGTGTATAATGAGTTCATAAACTAGTAAATATCAGATCATAGTTAAACGTCATGATAACCTATATCATACATCGGTTTAGATCTAGAATAAATATATAAGGCATCTCATAAATAGCTTCATTCATGTGGCTGATAAAACCAAACGACGTTGTAATCTATAGAATATAAAGACCGGAGTTAGTAAGAGGTGTATAGAATTTGGTCAATACCCAGTACCTTAATTTAATTTATTCTCCTCTTCACTGTCTTACTCGTAAGAAACAGGCTCAAATTACTTTATTCAATATTGCATACTCCAAGGTCAGCGGTTTCTTCTAAAATTACTTTGTTTGAGAAACAAAACTGATGATGATGATGATGATGATGATGATGATGATAATATAATCTTACTTGTCAATGTAAGAGAGATAATCGAAAATATCATACCTCCGGCAACACTCAAGGAGTATTAGCAAGTTCTCTTCCCTTAATAATAAGTACAGATGTAATCAATAAATAAAAGTTAATATAAAAAAAAGTTATATGAGCCAATAGATAAAAGAATTAAACAATATTGAGTATACATCTTCGGTAGGAACACGAGTGAAAAGAAAACCCAAACACTTTCTGATTTTGTTTCGTTTTTGCTTTTGAGAATATAAAAGTAGGTAAATGGTAATTTCAAGTCAGGTTTTCACTCACGGTTATGTCATGCAAGAAACTTAATATTCTTCGATCATCAACCAAGTCAAAAGAGAAAAAAAATACACACACACACACAAAAAAAAAAACCCCACCACACTCACACACAAATCTAAACAGATAACAAGATCATTCACGGCTAAAATCTGTAGCCTATTTGTATACGAAATCCTGGACCGTCTTTCTCCCGTTGTCTCTTTTAGCCTGACAGACTGTTCGCCATTTCTTGCACTCCTGTACTGTACCTCTGCTGACTAAAGACGCTTGGAAAATCCCAGATACTAGGCCCAGAGTCCTATCGGACAGGAGGCACTTGTCGGGGTATCAGCAATGTCTGGTATCAGAGCCAGTGTGTAGGTTAGAGTGTACATCGACCAAACCTAACACTAACATTTAATTTGTATGCCACACGTAAGGCCGACCCACTTTTTCACTTACTTCAAAACATCTACCTTTGCCTTCCCAACCTTGGCCCCTTTTCTATATGAGTAGTAAACATTATAATTATCAGTATGCATTAGAAAGTAATTAATTTTAAACGATTAGTTGCCAGAGCATGTCTTCGTGGAGATAAAAGCATCCTCATCTCCGCTTTGTCCAACGATGTAATTTTGTTTGTTCCGGAAGTTGTTGTTTGATTGTTTTATCTCCCCTTTTGTTCTTGACAAAATGGCTGACAGTCTCTTGAATTGTTGTCAATGATTTGTAACGACTGGTGACAGAAGCAGGGAAGATCAAATGCTATTTTCTGCTTTTGGCTTCCATCACACATATTGTGTAAGCAGTGAATTTGACATCGATATTTTTAAGAGGAAGTAGCCTTGACCTGGCTAATGATTGTTTGTCTTCCCATTTAAAAATAGAGTCGGGGGAGCAACAGACAGGCCCTTGAGGACTAAAGACATCCAACTATCTTCACAAAATTTATAAGTTTCACTCGAGGAACCAGTCTAGTGATATAACATTGTGATGAAGAGAAAGACATAGGCAGAAAAGTAATGGATGAGAAAGAGCAGATCTGCCTCAGCCTGATCACTTGGGTAAGGAAATTAATTTATATTCTTGTCATTCAACTTGATACCTGTTTTCTCCACTTGTTGACTCGTTCTCTAAATCCTAATGCTGGGGTCTCCATAAATAATTATCAATGTTTTCACTCCCACAAATTCTGAATTCTGTAGGTAGTAATTTTATTTGAAACTCAAAGTGTAAGAAAAAAAGTAGTAATTTTATTTGAAACTCAAAGTGTAAGAAAAAAGAGCCTATCTCTTGCCAGTGATAAAAGAAAATATACCTAATCCTTGTCAATTTGAACAGGGTTCTTCTAATTCTAGTCTTCCCAGGGATAGACCACAAGATTATTTCTGGTCGGTCAGCAAAGGGAAATTTGTTAAAATGTATTTTATTCTCTCTTCAGCTGGAGACATTCTGTCCTGAGGCCCCTCATAGAACTGTTGAGGATCTGAGTGATGGTGTCGCTATAGCGCAAGCCTTAACCAAAATGTAAGATGAAATTGAAAATTAATTGGAATTCATTCATATCTCTGAAACTTTAGTATGTAGTTTCTTCATTCGAGCTCGGTGGCTCAGAAGGTGTCTGACTCCAAGGCTAATGTGTGTTCGATCCTGCTGGAGCCATCAAACGAACCCCATTGCGGCGCTGACTGTGGCTGCCGCCTGGGTTTTCTCAATCTTCCGTTGGGGCAGACCCAGAAGATACAATGGGATGCAAAAGAAAGGGACTTTTGTCTCCATCTTCATTTTATTGATTTTTTAAAAAATTAGGCAAGGTTAGAAATCTCTCTTGAAATGTAGACTAGTTTGATAGTTTAGAAAAGAACAAATCATTTTAAAGTTAAAGTTGAGTTTCCAACTGGAGATCAATGTTTCTTCAAGGATTAACTTAATAACCACTTCTTTCTCCGAAAATGTCCATCCTTCAATTAATCCAGTTTCATGTCCAATGAAATATTTAATGTTCTAATTGGGGCTTAAATTTTATTTTTGATTCCTAAATGTGTTTTGGTACCCGAAGACACTGAGGGTTCAACCATGGATGTCTTTAATGAAAATTGAAGCTGGTCACACGAAGAATTCCTCCTTTTTCAAAATTCTGAATTGAGACCATTTTCTGTTTGATGTAATTGACAAAATAAAATTTTAAAAGGATGTGAAATGGGCACTTTAACATAGTTTGGTCTTATATGTACTTCTTTGAAGATGAGTTTGCCACTCTTTACTTAGTTGGCATTTATTTATATATTTTATTTTATCCTGAGCTACTTTATATTACTCAATTTGTAGGTTAAAAGTAATTTTTGATTTTCCTTATGAATTATTTGCAGGAAGTAAAATTTATTGCTACGAACTTGTTTGAAATTTTTACTTCTTTTTTCAGAGCACCTGATTATTTTACCCAAGCATGGCTTTCAAAAATCAAAACTGATGATCTTAGCAATTGGAGACTAAAAGTATGTTTTTTGTTTTTAAAATAATGAGAGTTTGTATTGTGCAAAAATCCATTGAACAAGTGCTCAGAGGCCCTGTGCATGAAATTATGATGGCACATGTGCTTACCACCTAAGCGATAAACTTTTAAATATTTTTCTTTTCAAAAGCATATCTCTTTAAATCCTGTGTGTCAAAAACTGTTACTGACTCTCCAATGTAAATGGTAATGTCTTAGACTTAAAAGATAAGAATCTGTTCCCAGGAATTCACCCGTCAGAGGTCCTTGTTCATGATTATAAACGATTGGGAATGTTATCATTTTTCTATGTATCTGATCTTTACATAAGATTATCCAACGCTTTAAACTAAAACAGTTTTGAAGTGTAGGCGTAGAGAAATTCATTGCATTCAATCTGTACTTTAAAATAAATTTTTATAATTTTCTTGCACCTTCATTTTCACAGGTTACAAATTTGAAGAAAATATTGAAAGGTATCCTGGAATTCACTCTTGAGGTAATATTTTACTTGTATTTTTTGTTGCTGTTGTTGATTATTGTTAGAAGTGTGATAGTTTTAAAGCTTGAATTGTCTAGTGTAGGTTTTCATTGTGTCTTTTTTTTATCAGTGCTTATTCAATTCAATTCAATATATGGGCAAATACAAAATAATTGGACTGTGCTTTATAAAATCAAAATTTATAAATTATAATGTTATGGAATATAGTGAATATGTGTAGCGATAACATAACACATAGCAAATTTATTACAGTTGTAAAATCCAATCCTATTGGAGAAAAGTAATCTTCACACTCATGATGACTCGTCATTTACAAGCCGAATGGCTGTTGGTATAAATGAATTCCAGCACTGGTTCAGTACAGAGTACACAACTATACTGGCGACCGGAATTAAGTAAAACAAACTCGACATTCAACACATGCTAACTATCATTAATTAAGGTATATGCTTTGTGCTAAATACTTTTTTCTGTCAAAGCTCCTAAAGATGTCTGTTTTTCCCTGATTATTTTTGAACTAATAGATATTATTCTCCTTGAGTTGCTATTCTTAACTGACAAATTTTTGGTTGAAACCTACTGCTAATGGAACTCTGGAATGTATGCTTGTATGTTACTGACTGTGTTTTTATGTTAGTGTGTGGGTCTTGGGTATGATAAATGAGAAGAAAAAACATAAAACTTGTCTAAATATATATTTATATATGGTATTGTCAAAACTGTTATGCATTCACTTGTCTTTTTTGACACACCCATTGCCCCCCCCCCCCCCCCTTGTAATGAACTTTGAAGTATTCGACTTAACTTATTTTGATAGAAATAGCTTGTAAAATAATTATCTAAACTGTATTCTTTGTTATTTTATATTAACACTTTCTATTATAAGTACATAAAATATGGATATTGTAATGACATAGGGTTGAAAGAGGAATAAAAAAGCCTACAAGTACCTCACTCACAGCTTGCTTAAAATGCTTTAAAACTTATTTTAATCATCATGCCATACATTCTGATGTTTCAACCAGTCATATTGTTGGTATTAATATTTATGTATTTTTCAGGTGTTGGGCATCACAATGCAAGGGTTTCAGATGCCTGATGTGAATGCTATTGGTGAGTTTGGAGTATGGGTTTGGTTTGTTTGGATTTTTTTTTTTTTTTTTTTTTTTTTTTTTTTTTTTTTTTTTTTTGTGTGTGTGTGGGGGGGGGGGGAGGGGGGCCCAAATTTTTTTTTCCTCTTAAATCAAACTTTTTTTTAGTTGAAATAAATAAAAATATAGTGCATACTGTATAGGTATAAAAGTGACTAAGAATCATTGTGTACAAAAATTTTCGTGTATTCTTGTGGTTGGAAAAGAGTCTGAATATTTCCATTTTTTGCTTATATTTTCCAGCCACACAATGCAGTCCTCAGGATATGGGGCGTTTGCTGCAGCTGGTGCTGAACGTGGCCATCAACTGCGACAACAAGCAGGAGCACATTCAGACCATCATGAGCATGGAGGAGGTTGTGCAGCAGAGCATCATGAGTGCTATACAAGAGGTGGGTGGTTGTGTCATGTGTCAATGGCCAGAGGGGTTCGGTTTTTTTTTTTTCCGACTGTGTTTGATTAGGCATTAATTCCTACGAGAAGTGATACTTTGTCTTTTGAAATGATTCTTATACTAGATGTCATTTTTCCTCCATTTTCAAATCAGTGCCATTTTCACACAAGTTAGTGTGTTCCTATTTTTTATTACAATTTTGTTCAAAAACATTACTGATGTAGCAAGTTTCAATTCAAAGAGCTTTCCTCATTGATATGGTATCACTCTCAGGAGCAACAGTGATACAAACCCAGAACTGATTTTGGTGTGTAGTCAGACAAGATGGTATATGAGTCTTTCCATCCGCTTTTCAGTAACACTAACAGTATTTTGATGTGTCAGAAGTGTTAAATTAAAGAAAAGAAAGAAAACCCGCTAGAATAATAGTCAAAAGGAGTACCAACGAAAGTGAAATATGAGAGAATGGTTAACATGGCCATTCAGCTGTGTGGGAATGAGATAAATGTGAAGAGAAAAACTGGATTTAAATTCCATTTAGATAAATGTGTTTTACTTTTAACTTCCTCAGCTCATGATTAAAGAAACTGTGCCCGTGGATGATGGAGAGACAGAGTTACAAGAGCAGGTGAGACATCTTATGTGTCATTGAAGACCTTTTAGTGCAAATTTGAGGATCAAAATAAAAAGGTCAAAGCCATTTTAGGTCTTTCTTGATTTAAGAGTTTTGTCACACTCTAATTATTTTTCTTTTTTTCTTCATAATGATTCTACTAAAAAAGTGATAATCTATTATTACTGTAGGGTACATTACCATAGTGTAAATCTGAAATCTTGGTTCCTTGTTTTGTCAAGAGGAAATATTTTACATTTTCAAAGTCAGATTCTGTTAAGAAGCCATGTCATTTGACAATTTATTTTCATAATTACTAAAGCAATAAATAAAGATGATTTCTATTTTTACCTATCTGCATTTAATATTAAAGTTAATCACAAGATATCATCTGTCGAGTTTGAATACCTGGCTTTGTTATTTTCAGCTTAAAAAGACAGTGGAAGAGTTAAATGGAGCTTTGATGGCAAAGGAAGAGCTTTTACAGCGTTGTCATGAACTAGATGCGCAGGTAAGTACTGTTGTAATTCTTGCTCTGAAACAATTTTGGGTCAAGAAACTTAAATTTCATTCCTCTCACAGGAGTATTCCTGGACCATTACACTTAAGGGTGGTGGCCTTGTTTTGTTTTGATAGAAGAGATGATTTTGTCAAATCCGCTCTCTTTGGCGTCAATGTTTTCAGGGAGATTTTTTTTTTAGTGTAAATCATCTCTCATTTTCATAATGTTTGAACCTGTTCTCTCTTTTCACTACTTCTATCTTCTTCTTCTTCTGTTGGACTCCTTATTGACTCTTGAGTGTTTTGGGGCTCTAAAACCACAAGTAAACAAACAAAGCAATGACTTTTCAATAATTTGATCTCATTTTCTTATTTTTATATTAATTTAAAGAAGAAAAAAAAAAAAAAGAGAACAAAATATGATACATTCTTTTTCTACAGAACTGATGTCATTTTTCTCTATTCTTCATCTTTTAAAGTGTAGTCAGCAGAATACATCTCATACGATGTGTTTTTCTTGAACTTATATCTAAAGGTTGCATCTCTTCAAGAAGAAAGACAGAATCTCTCGGCAGATAATGAAAGGCTTTTTGAGCGTTTACAAATGTCAGAGAATGTAGATGATCCAAGGTTGGTACAAAACCTTTTTGACTCTAGTTGCTTACTCTTTTTTAAATGTTTACAAGGTCTTGTTTTATTGCAGATAAAATTTGAATTCCACCAAAATATTCCTGAAAAAGGAGAAAATTAACATTGCAAGAGATGCTTAATTTGAAAGATGTTTAGAATATATAGATATTCTATGATGAATATTATCACACTCATTGTCCTTCTAATGTTGGTTTGTGAAAAATATTGTGCTTACAGCATATAAATTGTTTTCCTCTTATGTTAGCTGTAGACTTTTTTTCAATAATTTTTTTTACATCTATTGTATGTTTTTCTTCTTGTTTTCTGAAAAAATTGACATTTACTCTTTTGCTGCCTGCTTGCCATCATGTGATAAGAATTTACAGACTGCTCACTGCAGCTTTGCCTTTGGGGGTCATTTTTTTTTTTTATGTTTAGGTCACTCATTGTTCACTTCAACAACAAAATACTGCTTTTAAATCCCGTTCCTTAGAAGTAAACCTGAGATCATCGGAAAGGTGGAAGAGCAGAGCTCAAAATGATACTGTCTTTAACTCGAAAATGATACTGTCTTTAACTCGATATCTTTTCAGTTACAAACTCAAAACGATACCAAATAGCTGACTTAACGGTCATATATATCTAGATGAAAATAGTTTTAAAGCTCAGATTAAATTTTATGGGTATATTTATGTACCAAATGCCTAAATATTGATAGATTTTTATTTTCTGTGTCACAGAAAGTGTAAATTATTGTTTAGAACAGAAGTTTAAGATAGAAATTGGCAGTTGCGAAAATCGGTCTTGAACCAAAGATTCCTTAGATATACTAAATACAATTAGGTCAACGTCAGAGTCATGTGACTTCTTCCGTGAAATCCCTTTGGTTAAAGCATCAAAATAGACGCAGATGACGTCAGGAGATGTATCGAGTTTAATTTTCAGATGTAAACAAGCCCTCAACCTAGCCCTTCCCTGCTCACCCTATGAATCAGGCATTGCCTACTCCTGCAGATAAAAGATGGCTAGAAATTGGGTTTTCCCCATGGAATCTCACTACTCCTGCAGTCTGAGTCAGGGGGTTATAATAGTATTAATGCAATGTTACCTATTTTTATTGTTTCAATTTTGCTCTTTTCTTTAACGTGTTATTATTTCTCCTTCCGCTTTGTCCTCAGCACTCCTGCTGGCAAACGTTGTGGGCAGCTTCAAGCTCAGATTGAACTATTACAAGATGAGCTGTTTAAATTAGAGTCAGGTGTGTTATCAAATTTTTCCACTGAAATATTTACAATTTACTGCAAAGTGACTTCATTGCTCAAAGTGAATGGTTGTTTTTTTTTTTTTCAAACAACCAAGATGTTTTGGTATTTCTCAAAATAATGGGTTTTAAGATTGTAAAGGTATCTTTTGGTTCTTTTGTTTGTTCCTTTTTTTTTTTTTTCTTTCTTTCTCTTTGTTATTTATGATGCTAAACTGAAACGTTTGAACCAAAAACCAAAATATAATGTTTTGATTTTTCATTTTTTTTTTTTTCTGTATTACATGATGATGCCTTGGAAAACTCTGCAATCAATTATTATGCCTCATGGTATATAGCTAATCGTGAATGTTTTTCTTACTTCAGGGAAAGACGATTACAGAATCAAATTAGAAGTTTTAAACAAAGATTTTCAAGAACTAAAAGAAAAGGTAAATTAAATGTCCAAATAGTTCAAATGTCTTTGTCTGTTAATGTTATGATCTTTTGTTCTTTTATTTTTTTTCTCTTTCAACCCAGTTAACCTTTAAGGAGTCATAACTTGTAGGAGGGTAATTTGAAAAAATCAGAAATCTTCACAAGATATTTAAAAGCTGATAAGATGTTAAATAGTTACGGATACTGCAACTCATTTCTAGTGCAACAATACAAAAGGATACAAAAAATCAAGAGAATGCTTAAATTTATTTCCTCTCATTTTAGAATGCAGAACTCAATAAGCTTGCTGGGGAATCACGTGCCATGAAGGATGAACTCGACATATTAAGAGACACATCTGATCAAATTGTAAGTATGTGGGGCTATTTTCTAACTGGGTTTCAGTTGAGCTTTTTACTTTTAATGCAAATTTATGCAAAGTAATTTATTTTCCATGATGTTTGTTTTGTTTGGTGTCTGAAAATTATTTCCAGGTGTTTTTTTTTTTTTTTTTTTGACAACCGGTTAATAATATGACTTACGCATGGTGATTAAATTTTTTTATTTAAAAATGCAAATCAATTCCCTGTTATGAAAAATGTGTTAACCAACAGAAGTATCCCCTTAATGAAGCAAATTATAATAGTTTGATATGTGACTTAGCAATTAGACTTGGAGGACAAAATATATGAAAACGATTTGTTAGTAACATGAATATCAACATTAATCGCTGTATTTTTCTTTTTTGATTATCCAGCTCAAGTATGAAGCAACTATTGAATCCTACAAGAAAAAATTAGGTAACTTTTTACATGGTTGCATTATTGACTTAACTTTGTTTTATTTCATTTAAGATACTTGTTCTTATTAATTTTTAAGACAATGTGTTTTTCAAGTAATTGTGAAGAGTCTGATTCTTTACAATATTTCTCTCTCTTACCTTCAGCTATGTTAAATGAGAAATTTGATCTAGAGTTGAATCAAATGTCTCTTTGAAACTATGATTTTATCCTTGATTACATTTTTCCATTAATTCTGTTCTATGAATTACAGAGGCTCTGGCTGACTTGCAAGGCCAAATGAAGATGTTGGAGGAAAAAAATACCAAGTACATGCAGCAACAAATTGAAATGGAGGAGGTGAGGATTGGGGAATAATTTAATTTTTTTTCTTCCTAAATGACTGGCATGATTTGATTCAATGTAGTAGGCATTTGTGGAAATTCTTTTTGTGGTATTTTGAAGAAAAAGAAAATGCCTATGTCTGTTCTATTTTTGTAGCATATTTGTGTTAAGAAAGTGCAAACTTATGATGATGGGAGTAGAAACTTTGAAAAAATGAAACGGAACTTTTTAAAATTCTTGCCACCATTTATGAGAAATAATTTTTTAAAATCTTTTTTCTAATATTTTCTGCCACAGCATCATTATAGTGTTATTCATATATACATTTGATTCAATTTTAATTATAGTCAAAACTCTCTGAAATGGAATATGAAATGACCAATTAAATAATTCCATCTCAGACAGGTTTCAGTCTTTGGTTAGATATTAGAACCAATCAAATTAGTACTGAGTGTTTTTTCCATCTGAGACAGGATTCAGCCTTTGTCCATCTCTGACATGCTAGACTGCAATTCAGCATGAACAGTCTTTGTGATAGCCATAGATAGTCTGTTAAAAAATTTGTTTGTTGAAAATGGCTTGAATATTTCTGCTAGCAGCAAAAATTCATGGAGCAATTTCTTGAGTTCTTCTTTATCGTGTGTCACTTATTTCTCTCATTGTAAGTCGTTATTTGATCATTTCAGGAGTTGAAGAGAGTCACAGTCCTCAAGCAGCAGCTGGAATCCTATAAACGTCAAACCATGGAATTGCAAAACAAGATGGCAGAGGAAACAAAAAGGGCTGATAAAGCAGAGTTTGAATACAAAAGAATACAAGAAAAAATTGCGATGGTCCAAAGAGAAAAAGAGGTGAGTGTGCAATAAATGCTAAAATTCTGATAAGCTTTAAGACATGCAACTTCTCTTTTCCTGCGTTTTTGTACTTATTCTCTTAAACTCATGAATATTAGCGTGAAAAGCATGCTCAAATGGTCACAAACTCAAAATTCGTTTATTAAAATAGTTTTGTTAGGAATGGATTGAGACCATTTCTTTCCAACCCATCTTCATTCATATACTCTGTCAGCACTACTGTAGCATTTCTCTCTCCTGAGATCTTTTGAAAATTTCAAAGAATCCAATATTTTTAAGGGAGGTCAAAAGTTTGCTACAGGATTCTGTCAGAGCAACCCTCTTAACCTTTTCTTCTTGCTTTCACTGTTTCTTTTTACCCATGTCATTTTCTTTTCTTATTCAAACATTCCTGTCCTGTAATGTAAAATTACATTCATAATGAAATACATATTCAAGCCTTTGAGTTGTGCAAATTGAAATGTAAACCTTTTCAAGCTCTTTTTGAAAAGTCTCATAATTGGTCTCAGACTCTGATGTTAACTTGTCTTTTCACCATGATTTGATTAACCTACATTGGATCTCTAACCCCGATGTCTGTGGTTCAGTAGCCATAAACTGATAAATGTGAGTAACAAACCCTCTTATTTTGCTTTGATGTCAGCGTGTTCAAGCTGAAAGGGATTCTTTACGAGAGATGAATGAAGAGTTGGAATGCACACGGTTCCAAGCCACAGGTCTGGGTATGGCAGGGGAGCTGAATGAGATGGAGCCTGGCTCCAGTGACGGTGTGGACTTGATGTCACTTCCTCCACAGATTAAGTGAGAATTTTGCATCATCATTTCTTTACTTTTACCATCCCTTAGATATAGTTACTAACATTTGAGTATATTAGCATTGAGTGTTCATGGATTACACTAATTATTTAATAATGAATGTTTCGAAATCTTTTTTCAAAATGATAAAATATTTTCTTTCTGGTTTTTTGTTTTATTTTTGTTTTATTTAAACTTTTTTCTTCATGGCCTTTACCACTGCTTTGGTGCCCATTTTAAAATTGGTGGCAGTAGAAAAAATTGATGACCATTTTTTATCCACCCCAATTACACTTTTTCTGATTTGTTCAATTCTCTTCATTTTTTAAACCCTTTTTTTACTCCACCTTTTTCTCCAAAACAGTTGACTTTTTAGAGAACTGAAGTAAAATTATGTGAAGCAAATGACTTAACACCAAGGAAAACTTGAATTTGAAAGCTTTTTTGTTCTTTTGGTCTCGTTTTAACCGAAGACTAATACTGTTGTCAATTGTGCACCAACCAATCTTAACAAGATTTTTGCACAATCCTTTTTTTTCTCCTGAATTAATTTCAAGTGATATTTAGTATTTAAAAACTTTAAGCTCACTGTTGCAATTATTTTTTTTTTCTTTTTATTTATGATAAGGAAGTTATGAGTTATACTGTAAACACATTAAGTTTTACAGAATCATGTGATCTTCATGAAGATTATTGCATGTGACATTCTATCAACCACATTTGAATTAATGTAATAATTCAAAAAGGCAATCATTTTCTTTTGCCATAGCACTGAAGCCACAATTAAATAATAAAAAACTGAGAATATGGTCATTGTTTTTTATTCTTATTCTCTGTGGGTTTTGTTTTTGTTTTGTTTTTTTGTCTAAAATTAAACTTGTTTCTATTTACTGGTCTTGGAAAAAAAAAAAAAAAAAAAAGAAAGTTTACATTTATTCCCTAAAGCATGCATCATAAAGCACATCTGGTTTTGGGGTCTGATTTTTGTTTTTGCTGTTTGGTTTACTTCTTTTTGTAGAAAATTTACATCTTGTTTTGTTGTTGTCATTGTTCACATCAGAGAAAAAATGATGCGTCTTGAGCATGAGAATAAAATTCTTAAAATGGGTTCCTCCAATCAAGACAGTCAGAGCAGTATTTCCCAGGAACAATTGGATGAGGCCAACTCCAAAAGAAATGAATTAGAAACTGAAGTCAGGTGGGTGCTGACAAACTGTGGCGACCGACTGTTGTAGACCATTTTATATTTCATATATTTGTCCACCTTCCTCTCTATGAGTTTTCTATTTCTTGGTACCGTCTGCACACAACCCATTTGGACCCAGAAATAACTGGCAGGTCTGGGATGGTTTGGGCAATAAAGTACAAATTATCACGTCACCTGCTCTTATTTATTATTTAGCTTTTTACTGTCACTATTGAACAGTCTTGAAATTTTCCTTTTTTTCTAAAACACTTTTTACTTTTATCTTCATTCTGATTCGACAATGATGATAGGACATCAATGTGATGTCTCCGTGCTTTTGCAAACCCTTTTGCTTTGCTTTTTTTTTTTTTTTGTTTCTGGTTTGTTTGTTTTTTTGCCTTAAAGAATTTCAAATTTCCCCTTACTTTTTGATGAGCAATATAATTTTGCTCAATAAAAAACATGTGTCAACTGCCTTAAGTTCAGTCTCTTGTCAAGTGTGGCTGGGTTGCGGGGGAGGGGGGGGGGGTCCCTGGTTGGTTCTACTGTTTCATGTCTTTTAGCAGAAAAAATTGTCTAACTTTTTTCTTTTTCCTGGAAAAGCATTTCTTTTTTTTTTTTTTTAAATACATACACTACAGTATCTATTTGTCTTCATCTTGTTGTTGTTGTTCTTGTTTGATGTAACTGCAGATAAATGGTCATCCCCCATTTCCTGCATTGTGGTACTTAACTAAGTTGTGCTCAAAAGTTGGTAGAAAATCCTGGGTGTTCCAGGATCATAGTGCATGATGTGGCTGTTGGCCATTTCTGTTTGCATCTATGTACTTAATTGTAAAAGATGACTATTTTCTTGTGGGAAAACATCTGTTCGTAAAGTGTGCCTGCCAGTGATGGTCTTTTTTTTTTCCAGTGTTAATTGTCCGGCTAACTGCTGATAAGGCTATGCCGTTCAAAGAGTGATTAGGGATGAGTCAAAGAAAGTCAAGTAATCTTTCTTTGTGGATTCTTGTCAAGTTTGTACGCTTTTTTAATTCATTGCATCATTTTACTTTTGCCAAGGTTGTTGATAAAGCCTTAGCAGTTTAAAGTACTTCAAAACTTCCAACGAACTGAGAAACAAAGTTTACTTAAAGCAGGGTTGTAGTTTAATGTTGGTCTATTATACTGTTCAGATCATTTGAATATCCCAAATTATAAAAGGCTGTCGCATCTCTTGTTTAATTTGGAGCATCACCTAAAGTTTGCTTTGGAATTTAAAATAATTTTTTTTACCCTAATCAAGGACAGTTTTCTTTTAAGCTGTTTAAGTAATAAATGGAGTTTTATATATCATCTATTTATCAATAAGCAAGCAAAAGTAAGGTGCAGTGCTCTGTTGTATAAAATGCAATCATATGACCACCTGGTGTGCTGAATGAATGAAGGAGAGGAAATCTTCTTTCTGTCCTCAGGCTTCTGAACCAGCGCCTGATGGAGATGCAAGCCCAGCTGGAGGACGCGCAGGAGAATCAACGATCTGCCTCGGCAGCCAGTAACACTGAGGTGGTCTCCATGAGGACCCAGCTGTCTGAGATGAAGCAGAAGCTGGAGGAGAGAGATCACGCCATGGAAAAGAAACAGCAGCATATATCAGATCTGGATGCCAAACTGCAGCTCAGTGCAGAGCGTGTCACTGAGGCCACCGAGCAGTTGGCCAAGAAGGATGAAGAAATTCGATTAATGGAAGAGAAGTACAGAAAATATCTGGAGAAAGCAAAACATGTGAGTTTTAAAGTTCTTGAAAGTTATCTTTATAATGGTGATATCCTGTTAAGCTGTACATGAAACCTTTTTGTTGTTTTTTATATACTTAATAAGATCTTAGATTATAAGTACTGCAAGTTGTTGAGATGTTACTGAACTCAATGCAAAGTTTACTTCGTGTGTCCCTATTGTTATGACAACTTATACTTCCAACCGTGTAGAAGGATTCTCTTTTCAACTTTGTAGCGTGTTATCAAACTCATTCTTAAACTGTCCTTCTGTTGTAAACTTTATGTCTGTTTACTGCCTACTTTTCAAAGAATGCAAAAAAATCTTCATAAAATCATTGAATAATGATAATATATGAAAAAAAGCTATCAGCGAATTAAAAACATTTTTCTCTCTGAATTATTCAACAGGTAATAAAAAGTCTAGATCCAAGGCATAGCACAGATTCAACTGCAGAAGTATTTGCCTTGAAAAACCAAGTACAGGAGAAAGACAAATACATCAACTTCTTGGAGGTAATAACTTGTCACAGGGTGTCAAAAATCTCAGTATTCCATGAAATATTAGAAGGAATTGAAGGATAATGGTAATTTTAAGACTGCTCTTTTCTTACAAATGGGTGCCTCAGGCATGAACTAAATGAAAGCAAGAGAGTCATTTCACATTTAACTTGTCTGAACTTAAATCAAATTCCCTCCTCTATGACCCTGGTGTATTGTTGGGCCCTAAAACCACCAATAAAATCATTGTCCGTATTTTATCTCAATTAGATATTATACATCACAGTGATCAATCTTCTGGAATTGTTCTCTTCTCAACAGAAAGACCAAGAGAAGAATAAAACTCTCAGAGATCAAGAGGAAAAGTTAATTGTCACAGCATGGTATAATCTGGTAAGAATGAAGTCTAGGGTAATTTGCACTCAATGTGGCTTTTACGTAAGGGATGGTGGGTGTAAATTAAGGAGTAGGGACCAAAGCATACTGGTTGAGGAGGCTGGGCAATAGGAGGCTCAAGAGAGAATAAGGAGGGTGTGTGTGTTTTAGGGGGTTTGGGGGGGGGGGGGGTGAAAGATGTATGAGGGACTTGTTTGGGTTGGGGCTGAGAGGGGTGGGAGAGTTCGGGGAAGTTTATCATGTATGAAGAGATTTGGAAAAGATATGAATTAATTTTTTATCCAGGAGTTTTTAGATCATTCATGAGGCGATGCTAAAGGATGGATTGATTAGTTCATGAGGCGATGCTAAAGGATGGATTGATTAGTTCATGAGG
>JBCIKM010004467.1:0-17134 GCA_039654465.1 Melibe viridis
CCCCCACTCTTCCACCCCACTCCTCCACCCTCCCCCACTCCTCCGCCCCTCCCCCAACTCCTCCACCCCTCCCCCCACTCCTCCACCCTCCCCCACTCCTCCACCCTCCCCCCACTCCTCCACCCTCCCCCCACTCCTCCACCCTCCGCCCACTCCTCCATCCTCCCCCTACTCCTCCATCCTCCCCCCACTCCTCCACCCTTCCCCTCTCCTCCACCCTCCCCCCACTCCTCCAGCCCTCCACCACTTCGCCACCCCCTATCCGTCACCATCCCCTCTCTCCCAAGTAAAAAAACAAAAACAAACTTAAAACTAAAACAAAATATAGCAATGAGACGCATACATAAATTTTACAACAAAAACAAAACAACAACAACAAGAAAAACAACAACAGCAAAAACAACAACAAAAACAACAGCAAAAACGATAACAAAAAAGAAATGCGAAACAATCCCCTCACCCAGCAGAACAAAAACAAAATAAAAAACAAAACATATAAAAAAACTCACTCATAAACAAAACAAATAAAAACAACAAAAGAAATTAGAATAAAGCCAAACAAACAACAAAAACAGCAACAACAACAACAACAACAACAACAACAACAACAATCAAAACCAAAACACATCTTAGTTCTCTACTGACGACAGACTCGTTAGAAAGGTTCGACTCCAAACGATACTAAAAATAATCATGTTTTTGGATTAGATAAAAAAGACAAAAACGCAGGCGAATAAAACACGGAACGTACAAAAGAAAAGAAGACAAACCGAAAAAAAAAATAATAAAAAAGGGGAAAAAATGATGATGAACTGCACAAGTCTGTCGTTCTCCCATTATCTTTTGTCCCGGTCCATTAGCATCGTTTGGGACAGACGAGGGATTTTCCTTTTCTCATTTCAAGAAATGAAATAAATTCTCCTCTCAACTGAATTCTACTATTTGTCCGCCAGACAATTGAGGCAAAAATGACGAACTTAGTATGGAAACCCAGATCCGTCCAATCTTCTACAATAACAAACAAAAACAAAAAATACAAGAAGAACGAGAAATATTAATGATGATAATGACAACAACAAAAATCGCCAAGGGACTTGTGACTAACTCAAATAGTCAAATTTTTGTCATAATCATGTAACCGTACTAAACAACAAAAATAACAAAATCAACAACAATGACAAACAAAAACAAAACAATAAAAAACAAACAAACAAACAACAACCAAAAACAAAACAAAACAAAACAAAAATCCTCGGAAAATACAGACAATCATAATTTAGTTTCAAATTAATAGCGTAGTTTTGTGAGTCTGAGGATGTTGAGCTTAAGAGCGTGGATGAAAACTCATTAAAATTCGCCATTACTTTAATGTCGTAGATTGCTTTGAAGAGAGTCTTTGATGGGGCCGAGGCATTGTGTCTGTGCTGACAGGCCATGAATGGCTGTACCATTTACATCGTTACCCGCCGCCCCATGCATTCATCGCAATGCAGGAGGAGAATGCAAGATGGGACCATTATGGCAATGGGAAGCTGTCCATACGGGAGACCACTCCGGCAAACAAGTCACCTTTCAGCTTATGTGACCATTAGGCTGATGATAGAATACCTTTACATCCGGGACCTTCTGACATTCAACAATAATACCACAACGAATAGCTTGCAGGAAATGACGTCACGGTTAGATTTTTTTTATCGACTCTTTTTTTTTAATTAGTTGAATGATTTTTGGTGTTGTTTTGTTTTTTTTTTGTTTTTGGAGACTTCAAAGATCTGTACTCAATTCTGACAGACGTTACATTAGTAACGTCATTTTTATTAGCTATGTCACTTACATCAGCGATGTCATTGAAATCGGTAACGTCTTTCCTCTTGGAGACCTGAAGCTGTCAGGGATCCATCTCGTGATTCTGTCATCGGAGCAGCTGCTTGGGGACGATGTGTCTTTAGAGTCCATGTCAGGGGCACCCATCGACCATAATAATATTAAAATTCAATCGCCTTTAGACGTATCTCGACCTGTGTATCATCACACCGGAGGGAAGATTCAACCCGAGCAAGATGGAAGTGTCTTTTATGATGAGGAAGCGTCTTTCACAGACTTCGATATGAGACAAACAAGCAAACAAAGAAACAAACAAACCAAAACAATTCACACATAAACAACAAAGAAACAAGCAAATTAAAATTAAAAAAAGAAAAAAAAGCAAACCAACTACATACAAACCAACACCATTTCCATTGCACAGTTTTGTCTTTACTTAAAAAGTGAAATATCTTAACTCTTAACGCAATAATATATTTAAACCGTTGTATTCCTTTCCATTTACATTCATTCCATCCGTCTGTTTCATCTCTTTGTTGATCCTTTCAGGTTTCTGTCTATTTAGCTGTTGTTATACAAACCTTCTACCTCAGTTCTCAGTCTCAGTCTTAATGCTCCTTGCTATAATATTACCATGTATTAAGCCATGAAATGGTCTGGAAACACTTCTGAGAGAAAGATTCCGTAAGTGGCACATTCATCCCGCCTTGATGCCAGACATTGCATGCAAATGGAAGTGCAGTTTTTGCACCTGGTCCGAGCACTCGTCTCAAATCAAAGTGCATTAGGGAAGCACCCAGACCACTCTGTTCCATTGTTTGCACCCAGCAACAGCTACAAAGGGAAATAATTCAACCCAAAAACTTCAATAAATTATCCCTGTAATGCAGACGTTCTGGACAAAGGGAAACTACTCGAAAAATAAAGGGGAAATAATGACATTATAGTGGATGATAGAGGACAGCCCCGGGCAGCAAGAGGGAATGACTGTTTATTCAACACACCACAAAGGTTTGGTGTAGCACTTAACGTCTATCTATAAAACTGCTATCTACGTTCTGTCAAAATCTTTGGGAAAAAAAAAGAAAAGAAAGACAAGTGTGTGTGTGTGTCTGTGGGTGGGGGGGGGTGCGGCGAAACTACGAAACCACAAACGCATCTATCAGGTTTCATAGAATGAATTAAGGAGATTTGTCGTTTTAAGTAAGAACTCTTTATGGCAGGTTTGGGAACAATGATGCTGTATTGTATGGAAATACATCATAATATTCTCGCGGACAGAAATAACGCACCACTTTGTACAGCATTGTGAATTATTTTGTATTTCGTTGTTGTTGTTACTGACGAATGTTTTCATGCAATATACCAATGGAAAGACTTATTCAGGACCAATAGACCATAATATACAGTATTCAACCTTTTTGAGAAACCTAATTACTCGGGTACTGCAGTTGGCTAAAAACCAATTCAATTAGTTAACAAATTGGCTCTTAAATTTCATAACTGCATCGTTCAGTTGGGTTGTGTGAATATCTGGTTGGATCTCCGTTCGACTTGATCCAGGTATGGATGTGTGTCCAAATTGAACGAAGCTTCTGGATGTTTCTTCGAGGTCCAGCCTCCCATTCTTCCACTGCGGTCCTTGTTGAATCATGATACAAGTTTGCGATGTCATTTCATCCCGAAAGAAAAGTCATCGTCCCGACAAATCCCACGCATTTTTTCTTTTCATTTTTTGTTGTTGTTGCAAGGTCTGCTCATCTTTGTTAAGGGCAGCTTATCGCTTTGAACCCTTCTCTAGGGCATCATGTCACACTACCAGTAACATTCTCTGGCTGACGGATGGCTCAGTTGGTAAGCCCGCTGTTCTGGCAGTGGCCAGGCGAATCGGTGCCGTGCAGGTCATGGGTTTGATTCCCTCCCCCGACGTCTTCCTGTTGTTTTTTTTTTTTCCTTTCTCTCTATGGCTTTGAGTCACCTCGACACTGTGCCTATACTATTTTCTGTTTATTTTCACCAGTGGCATTCACCTTTGACAATAATCTTTTTGACGTTGACCTTGTGTAACCAAAGCTTCCCACAATCTGCAATGGATGCTCACAGGGTTTTCTCAAGGATCAGATACCACCGAAGGCAACAGCAACTATTGCCCTCAATGAGCAGATACCACCAAAGGCAACAGCAACTATTGTTTGGCTTAAGATAGAGTAATACACCTTATATACTACTCATTACGCAACGCAAGATAATGCACGGCAGACTGATCATCTGCCTGTCTTCATTTCTTGTGATCCAGAGGTTTCCTAGCTCATTATTGGAACTGGATCCCGACACTGCTAAGACGGTATGAAGGGATAAGGATAACGAAACAAAACAAGATTTCCATTAATCTGTTCCCTTCATGTGTGTCTTGGAGGCAGCACATTCATATCTGCAGGCAGGAAGACCAACTTTTAAATACGCCAGTAATATCTTAAAGCGTTTATAGGATGTCTATGGCTGAGTATAACGGTGATATAAATGCTGTGACAGATCAGAGGCGGCAATCTTAAGAGAGGGTGGATGGTATTGTTAACTTTTGTCCACAGTAAAACTTGAACTTAGTTACTCATACACACACCAAGTAGTTGGTCCTTAGTCAATAACACACTAAGCATTGAGGAATTCAGGGAAGGTAACACACACTCAAGTGGAACTCCATTGCTATGCAGACGCCGTCAGGTGCACCAGGAAGTTGTACGTACATCTTTGGGACTGGAAAAACATAATTCGTATTCTTTCAGATTGTTTTATGGTCTAGTTTCACCTTTTGTTTCAATAAATCAGGTTATGTGACATTGCTTGTTTGTTTATTAGAGGTTTTAGGGCCCAACGACACACGAGGGTCATAGAGGAGCCCAGAGGAAAGTTAGATGAAAGAATTTGTTCAAAGAGGGAACAGATCAAACCACCTGGGACTCCCACCAAGCACCCGCTGCCTTTGGAGGGCTTTCACCTCCTGTCGGCGCGAAAGGGACCTATTATATCCCCCTGATCCCCACAGGGATGTGACATTGCCATCAGTAAATATGATTCTTCTTCTTTTTCTTCTTCTTCTTCTTCTTCTTCTTCTTCTTCTTCTTCTTCTTCTTATCATTATAACATTTTACCATCTTTCAACTGTCTCAGGAAGAAAAGGTCAGAAAGGCTTGCATTTCACTGCCTCAGCCCCACGCAAAGGGAACTATCCCTGTAAGACATTCAGATTGAGAGAAATTGTGATTAATATGGACAATAATTGGTATAATTAGAAAAGTTAGGCAACAAACAAAATCATATCTACTCTATGAACCAGTTTCATAAAAGAAGAAAACAAACAATTGGTAAGTTTGTAATTTTCATTTATTAATCTTGAAAGCATGAAAAGCAAGCATTTTTTTAAAAATCCTCATCCGAATATATTAATTAAAGTGAATGTGGAACTTTCGTTTGATTTTTCAAACACTTTTTTTATATTTCTATGAAATTGTTTTTAAAAAAGATGGCTTTTTTTTCCTGTAAAGTAGTCTTTATAAAAAAAACACAAAAAAAACAAAAACAAAAACAAACAAACAAGCTAGGATCTTCACAACAGAAAGATACTAAAAAAAGCAAAGAACATCAACCAGAATTTTGCTAAAAAAAAAAAAAAAAGTGCTAAAAATTTATTACAGATGCAATTCACAGGAAATATAATTACCAAAGAACAGAAAATAATTTAAAAAATCTTCTGGAGATACAAGAAAATAACAAGCGAGATGTGAAAACAAAAGGAAAATGTGGAAATAACTTCACAGATCTGAACACCTTTGGAAGCCCTCAAGCCTTGATTTTAGAAAATTCCTTTTCCTCCCCCATCCCTTCTTCAACGCAAATAGAATAAACAAACGACACAACAGTATAATGCTAGGTACACACTGCTGCACGTCATGGTCTCCTTAATGCCATCACTTCTCATATAGTGACTGATGTAAGGGAGACAACAATAATATTGTTTTCGTTGATAAGGGAATCACATATCGGGGGAGTCGTCTCCCTCGGCTGTCTGGGCTTCTCCAGGTTTCAATTCGCTGTCGCGATTCTTGTACTGAGACTGTCCTTGCCTCTCAACCTGGAGGGAGAGAAAACCAAACCAGGAAAAAGAAGGATAGATATAACACAGCTTATTACTGAAGCAGCTTAAGAAAAAGACAAACTGGAGAAAACAGAGAAAGAAAACATTGGAATAGAATACAAATTAGAATGTCAGCTATTGTTATCAATGATTGTGCCAGGCTTAGAACCAAGCATTGAAAAAAAACACAAAAAAAACAAAAACAGAACTTTTTTTTTTATTGAACATCAATATCCTTATCAAGAAAAATTAAAAAATTGATCACAAACTTTAAAAAAAAAAATAGATTCAGGTTTTCCATGAGCAAGTTCCATCCCACGAGTACTGACATGGTGCTGGTAAAAGATATGAACTTTATACTCAATTGAAATTATTCTTATTTTTTCAAATGTTTTGCCAAACTCTAGAAATTTTGAGTGATCTATTCGTTCAAGCCGTCTCGTTTCATCTGTCCTCACCTCACACTTTTTACAGAATTCTTCCATTTTGGCTGGATACTGTCGGATTTTGTTGTCAGAGATGTCCAGTTTGCCCAGCCAGTTCATCTTGCAGATGGTGTCTGGCAGCGACTCAAGCAGGTTGTCATGGAGATCCAGCGTTTCCAGGCCCGTCATTTTGTTGATGTCTGGCGGCAACTCAAACAGATCATTGCAGGACATGTTCAATGTCTTGATTCTTATTGGAGGGAAGGTGGGGTTGGGGGCGGGGATAGTGACAAGACCAGGCAAGATTAGATACTGCAGAAAATGTGTTTGGATTCAAATGGTAGCAGAGGTAATTTTTAAATAAAGCTAATAGTGATTTTAGTTTTTGATAATGATAAAGTGATAATGAAGAGAATAAAATAAATGATTAAAATGATGATGATGACCATGAATGAAAATGATGATGATGATGATGATGATGATGATGACGATGACGATGATGATGAAGAAATAAAGATGATGGTGCGGTGGAGGATGATGTTGATGATGATGATGATGATAGTAATTATAACAACAAATGGTAAGATTGAAGCTGATTGTAATGATAGCAATAATAAAATAATGAGAACATTACTTAAATATAGTGACAATGACACTTATAATGATGCCAACATGCTAATGTGCTCAATTTACTACCAGATCTCTTGTCACATAACAGGCTTTGCATTTTCCTTAAAGTAAGTAAAATATGAGACAAGATTTTATGCAAGTCAAGATGTGCATTGATCCCAGTTTGACGACCAAGTTGCAGCCTTTAGAGCATTGGTCATCCCTGAATCTGATAGAACCGAGAAAGCTACTCTGTATCCCTGAAAGCAAAGTATGACAAGAACAAGTGCTGTGCATATTTGAACATGTGTTTGTTTCCTTTTTTTTTTCTCCATCTACCATAAAAACCTTCATGCCATACATTTGGACATCAAGGGAACAGGAAGGCATCTAGGGGTCACGATCTACATGTGGCCCGACTCCCTTTAGGACCAAAACACTTGTCTAAGGGTCGGGGGGAGGAGGAGGGGGGAAGGGGGTTCTTTTCTGTTTCTGCTCCCCATAAGGGTGTCTTGAATTTTACATTTGGACATAACATTAACATGCTTTTTCATTTAAATTTCACCTTTTGATGGAAGCTAGAGTTACCCATTTGAATCTTTGCTTTGATTTGAAATTTAAAAAAATCAAAAAACAATCATAAGTTTCAATCTGTGTTGCACAAGGTACGAAACTGAATACATTTATTTCTTTACAGCATTTATCACTTTACAAACACATCAATCGTTTACTTTATCCATCTGTCAAGCTTTTCAACTCCTGGTTACTTTGGCCAATCCCCTTTCAGTCTGTCCATTTGTCTATGAACTTGTCTAGAGACAGCTACCATTCCAACAGCAAAATATTCTGACATCATTTTTCAGGAATGTAAAAGAGCTCCTAGATTGTAAAAAACTTTTACTTAAGAAACTTTGCTGTCCTTATGAAAATCAAAAGAGTTTTTAAAAACTAATTCAAATGTGGATTTAATGTGGAAGATGAAACTTGCAAAATATATGCAAAGCACCACTAATGATTATTCAAGGAGACTGAGGTAAAAATTATTCGTGATGTAAATATAAAGATGCAAATTCTTTTCAAATTCTCTGACATTAATTTAAATGAAATCAAATCTTTCAGGCTTAAAAAGCAATAACAACAAGGAAAAGTATCATCTATTAATTTGAATGCTGCCAGGAAGGAAGTTTTTAATGGCTGACTTGGCTGATGCTGCCTGCATTGTGTCATATAAATGATTATAATCTAGCAGGAAAAAAACTGATGGGAAAAAAAAGTATTTCTATCTTTGTATCAGAAATAAATCAATTTGAATACTGCATGAAAGGAACAAATATTTCAAAGAATAAAATTAAGGATAAATGAAAACTCTATTCTACCACTATAAAAACCAGTCTCAAATAATCAATTAAAAAAAGAGGTTTTCAGTGAAAAGAAAAATGAGAGAAAAAAAAAAAAATGACTTGGAATTTAAAAAGTACTGAGAAAATATAACGGACTACTCTTTTCTTATTTCAAGATTAATAAAACGAAGGGTAATAAGAATTCTTTGAGGAAAACTTGTGTAAGCTTTTAAAGTACACAGTAGCAACATGTTTTCTTCTGGTTTCAAAAGGCCAGACAATTAGAGACTATTTTAGTGTAGTGTGTGGTGGGAAAAATTCAAATAACCCATTCAAAATCCCATTTAATTTTTCTTTTCCTATTTTTTCCCCTTAGTCCCAAGACCATTTGACTGATCTTATAGCTGAATGGCGATTCACAAAAAAAAAAAAAAAAAAAAAAAATAAGGTAAGGAAAAAAAGAAATAACCTAAGTACTAAGCAATTGATACTGAAAAAGTTGCAATGTAAAAAAAAAAAAAAATGAGGCGAGGAAAAAAAATCTACAAATAGTTCATGCTCTAAACAAACTGTCACCATTGAGTATGCATTATTCAAACTCAACAAATGACATTATGGCTGCAAGTCTGTCACTCTCATACAAAAGAAATTTTTTGGTGCAAGTTTTTTGCTTAGGGTTGTAGCTTAAGGCCAGGATGCGTTTAACTGTTTCAAAAGTTTCAATCGTATAATTTATGGACGTATGTGTACTTCATCCTTCTTGTAGGGAAGCGATTTGGTAAAAGGAAACTGGAGAAGATGTTTTAGATAGAATGTAATATTATGCATTTACATTTCTTTTTTCAAATTTGATCGTTTGAGATTTTTAAAAAAAATTGTCGTCCTTTGAAAACTTTAATAAAAGATGGAGAAATAGATTTTGAGTGACAACTTAGTCAAGAGAATAAAACTAGAGGTGAGCAATGAATTTAGTCTATGCTACAATAGATTGTAAACTTGACGTGTCTGTGAGATAGAAAAGTTGGGGAATCAAAACAAACTTCATTCTTGGATGTACAAAGGCTGAGTGAGTGGAAGACACAAGTTAATGACATTGGTCATGATATTTCAATGATAACAAAAACTCAACGCTGAAGATACAAGACAATCATTTCTGGGGACAGTCTGAAGGAAGAGGATGATAATGATATTGATACGAATATTGTCTACGAAACTAGGAAGAGCTACGACGTGCAAAATGTTTCATACCTGAAGTTTGTTGAAAACTTAAAAAAATAAATGAAAAAAATATTTACACAACCATGACATCAATAACTTTCATGAAATAACTTTCACAAAATTTCTTGAGGACTAATAATATGATTTCAGACTCATTGAGATGTTCAAAGCTTTATGGAGGACAGAATGGTTATGGCAGACATTCTCGAGCAAAAGGTGCTGGCCTTCAGCCTAAGGGTAGAGATCCAAACTACTGAATTATTATAGCAGCTGGCATCTTCTGCAGGTTTTTCTTCTTCCCACTGCGAGGACAGCTCAACAGTCATGTCCCTTAGACTCCTAAACAACTGTGTAACTGTATTGCATGTTAACAAAGTGAGCACATTTCTCTGTCTGGTAACTCATTTGTTCCTGTAAAAACAAGATTTGAGTACAAATCAATCCCATTTTAAGCCTAGCTTGAGAGAGAGCTGAATATCTTAAGCTTTTCCAGAGGGGTTTGTCTAAGTGTAGATGGTCTTTGGCAAACGGTAATAAAAAAAAATTGGAAGGACATCTCCCTTCCTGACCTGCAGCAGGAGACTAGCGGTAGGTGCACATGGAGACAAACTGGCTTCTGCTTCATGCAAGTACCCCCAACCACTGTCCGCTCATAATAAAAATAACAATAGTAATTATGTTTTGTTATCCACATCCCTTCATCCCGCCTTAGTAAGTAGTGTTCAGACCCAGCCCCTAGGAGTTAGGAAAGTCTTTATGTCACAAGGAATGAAGACAGGCAGTTGATCACTCCACCATGCCTTATCTTGCATGGCACAATTAGCAATGCATGTGGGGTATTACTCAATCTTATGCCAAACAAAAGTTGCTGCTGCATTGGTGGTATCTGCTCATTGAGAAAGACCAATGAGTCGATTTACCACAGGGCAGATTAATAATAATAATAAGGATAATAATAATAATAATAATAATAATAATAATAATAATAATGATAATAGTAAGCATATTTCTATAGCGCTAACTTCTTACAATGCTTAACTATTTCATAGCTATCAAACTCATTAGATTGAGTGAGTGATTGAATTTGAAAAAAAAAAAAGAAAAAAAAACCCCCAAAAAACCCAACAAATAAATAACAGGTCACAGTGTAACCAGTGTTCGGGACAAGACACACCATTTCTGATAAGAGTAGGAGCTCTAGAGTAGTAATTAATCTTGTAAATAGTGGATTCTCAGCCCGAAACATGCAGGTATGAACTGTTGGCAGTGAAGACTGCTACCAAGAGACGATTCGATTCACCTGTTCTAGAGAGTGTGTTACACTGTCACCTTCAAACAGTCGACGGCTGACAGGTAGAAAATGAACCAACATTTGAACAGAAAATCATGAACAGACGGAATAGAAATCATAATGAAGATAATTATGATAATGATAATGGTATACATTTATATTGCACATTCACACCCCTCATTGCAGAGGGCTCAGGGTGTATTATAATGATAGGTTTACACAAACCACTTTGAACAATGATGGTATACATGTGTTGAGCAAAATATTCTGTCTGTCTGTCTGTTTGCTTGTCTGTCTCTCTATCTCTCTCTCTCTTGCTCAAACATGCACAAACACACATAATTCATTCCTGATAAAAAAAAGGAGGAAAAAAAATCACATTGATAAAAAAAGAAAAAAAACAAATAAAAAAGAAAAAAAGAAGGTAAAGCAAATTTCACAGCTGTTGAAAAGTGATTTTCTTGAAATTGTTCATATTAAAACTTTTAAGTTGTCCAGGTTTCCAATCCAGTACCATCCAATCCAAAACTGCGGCAGATTTTTTCATACAAAGACACACAAAATGTTTTTGTCCTTTTTATCAAAAGCTCTTTGTTTTAAATGGCAAAAGACTTGAGAAACAAAAATAAAAAAAAGAGATCAAAGGAAACAATGTATTCTCGAATCCATACAAAGTAATTGATTTGATCTGACATTTTGCTTCAATAGTGATGTTTTGATAAGACGTAGTGAAGTTAGAGAATTGTCAGATTATAGAGATGCAATAGGCCCTCTACTTACCTGTATAGGTATGGCATATCAGTGGGGATTGAGTTGATGTGGTTGGTGGAGAGATTGAGGGTCACGATAGAAGCCAGGACATCGATGCGATCCTCGGGGAAGCGGACCAGCTCGTTATTGCTGAGGTTGAGGTAGACCAGATGGTCCAGCCGTCCCATGTGCTCGGGCAGCTCAGCGATGTTGTTGAAACTCATGTCTAAGTAGCTCAGCTTGGGACACTGTGGAGGTTTATCAAGCACAGAGATAAGAGGAATGCTCTTGATGATTGCTATTATCATTATTATTATTATTATTTTTATTATTATTATCATTATTGACAAACCTCAGCTAGAAAAAAAAAATAAAAGAAATTAGAACAATTTGTTAAAAATTATGCCTGTCGAAAGATAACCTATATGAAACAGCCCAACAGCCAAATTGACACGAAGGAAAAGATCTTTGAAACAAATTAACACCAAAAATGAGCAAAGTGGAAAAAGATAAGATAAGATAAGATAAGATAATCTTTATTAATCAGACAATTAGACATTATCTGCACAACAATGTAACTGCGATACCTTACAAGGAGAGGTTAAAAAAAATTTGAAAAATATTAAGACCTTTTGTATTATAATACAAGCATAAAAAGTGGATGATATTCATTGACCACAAGAACACATGTATTATAGTTACATATTGTATATACATGATGATTTATCCATGCTAAAAACAAACAAACAAAAAACAAAACAAAAATCAATACACAACAAAACTACAAAACCCCCCAAAACAAAAGACAAACAAACTCACACACACACATACACACACACAAACACACACACAGACACACACACAAACAGACACACACACACACACACACATACACACACACACAAACACACACACATACACACACACACACATACACACACACACACACAAACACACACACACACATACAGCTTACATGCATACAATGAAATTGTGTACCAATTATGCTCATAGGGATGTAAAGTGATAGTTACTTATAGAAAAGGATACAAAGGAGTTGAAATATCGCTCAAACCAAGCAAACCAAATCAAAATGTCAGGGAAGAAAACAAATGTTGCTGACAAAAGAAAGAGGGAGCAATGGGGGAGGGGGGGGGGAAGGAAGCACAATAATATTAACAGCAATAACGGGATATTCAAAATGTGTAGAAATATCTGTATATATAAAGCTTACCCTGCATAAATCAAGTGGGAATTCGACGATGGCGTTCTGTGATACGTCCATATACACCAAATGGTGTATTGTGTTAATGGAGTCGGGAATTCCAATGATCTCATTGTTGTGAGCATCCAAGTATTCAAGGTTCTTTAGTTTGCAAAGTTCAGGGGGCAGCGTTTTTATCTGGGAGAAAGAGAAAAATAACCATGAGATATGATGCATGGCTTATCTATCATATTTCCTACATTCAAGTATCTCGTGGAAAGCTAAACAAATTCGGGGTAAATGTAAAGCGTGTTTTATTACTAAATCATATGAAGGAATACTGGGGAGCCTGATCCAAAATTGAGCCCTTAAAGTTAAAGACTGAGAACCTCAAATTGCAGGAGACGCAGGACAAAATTGGGTCTTCCATATGCAAAATGTACACACACAAGAAGATTGAGAATATGAAAATACAAGAAGGAAAAGCACTAAAGCTGTCATCTGTATCAACTTATAAAGCAACTCCTGCCACAATAGTCACAACTATCTTAACCTCATTCCACACGGAGTGAAACCTCAGTTGTCGATTTTACTATTGTTTTCATGTAAAATTCTAAAAGGAGGGGGTTTTTAATTCTGTGCGGAATCAGTTAAAACCAATCAGCTGCAAACAAACTATGAAAAATATCCAGAACATCAGTAAAAATCTTCAAAATTATCCAGATTGATGGGGCATTACAGCAATTCACTACAAAGTGCCCCTGGCAGAAAAGTCAGACAGCTATTTTGGTTAGTGGAAAAACTCAAACACTTCTGGCCTGAAGAAACTCCAGATCAAACAACTTGTCCTAAGCTACATTGTTTGGCATGGGAGACTAATTGGACACAGACCCCTGGCCTCTCATCACGCCTGAATTCTGTATGTGTCTACCCAGCCTCCTTGTCCTTGCAGAGATGAGAGATAAACTCCAAGGGCCTTTGCACACAGTGCAAAAGTAAAAGAATTCTGAAGAGAACAACAAAAACTGCTTGCACCAAAGGTGGCTGTTTGCTGTCCGGGCTAGATTCCAAATTGATTTCTACAATTGACAATGCTACTCAGCACTGTGTGTGTTTGTGTATGTGTGTGGATATGTGTGTGTTTGTTGGTGTGTGTGTGTGTGTGTGTGTGTGCATGTGTGTATGTGTGTGTGTGTGTATGTGTGTGTATGTGTGTTGGTGTGTGTGCGTGTATTATTATTATTATATTGCTGTTATTATTATTGGTATTTTTATTATTATTATTATCATTATTATTATTACATGGAAGGTGACAAAGGTGAGGATGACATCAGTCCCTACCAATTCAATAAGATATAAAAGACCTACGAGGGAAGTCCTGTTTGTATCTGTACCTGGTTGTTGGCAATTTTGAGGGTGACCAACAGTTTGCATTTGCAGATACCGACAGGGAAGGCGTCCAGCCGCATACTGTTGAAGTCAAACAAGGTCATCCTCTTTGCATGCTCTTTTTCGCCTATGTAGTTCAAGGTTGACTTGGGATCTTGGCTCGGGAGAAAAATTGGATTTTCTGCCAAACTAAGCTCCTGAAGATGATGATGGAAAAAAATAATTTCCAACAAACCTTTTGTAAAATAGAATATTTTTGTCTGACTAACAGGCTTGTATAGGGATGGGCAGTCACTGGGACAACAAAAACCAGCAAAGTTTGACTAAAAAAAACTCAAGCACTCTCAGCACTGAAGTTTCAAAACATAGCAGTATTTAAGATCAGCAATTAAGTTGAATTAGTTGGTTGTAAAAAAAAATAAAAAATCTTTAAATGTTGACTGATCAGCCGAATCCCCATCCTTGTCTACGGAGGGAATTTCATTTATTTGCTTTCATGTACTTTAGTCATGTTCATCAAACATATAAAATACTGTGGTAGGAGTATGTAAGCTTCTGTAAGGACTAGGGAACAAGTAACTGGATGTTTCGGGTTACCAGACCCAGCTTCCAGCAGCCTCTACTTTGTGTTCATCAGACATGCAGCAGCCTGGTAGCAGTGTTCTAGAGTGAGCACAACAACATCTCACCTCCAAGGTGTTTGGCAAGTAGCATTCAGTCAGTTGGTTCCCCTGGACCTTCAGCTCCCTAAGGAACTCCAGAACTTCCATGGACTTCGGCAACGCTGGCAGTTGGTTGTTGGACAGACGCAGGTGTTCCAGCGTACGGAGCAGCTTCAGATCAGCCGGCAAAGACACCAATCTGGCAGACACAACATACTTACAATACAGAATGACTTGGGACAACATTGCGACTAAATTCTCTGCAATCGCTGATAGGAAATGAAATTTAGTCTTCAAAATCGCTGCTTGCTTTCAACTCAATCGCCATCTCTTTATTCCTTATCAGAGAGTTACAAAGTAAAGATACAGAAGTGTCCTATAATTAACTCTTTCTAGATCTTTACCGATACAACGGCGTTATTCTTCCATCCTTTCCAGACATGGTATACCAATATATTCGCACTCATGAACAGCCACTTCTTGTTTCGGATAATCAGTGGTTTCACTTTTTTAACAGTTTATTATCTAAAATTAAGAAAGTGTGAATTAACAAAGCAAGAAAATTTATCCTGCATGTTTTGAACACAAAATGTTCCTCTATTTGGCAATGATTATTGATACTTTGCTTCGACTGTTGATCACAGATTTGGTCTTAAGGGAAAAAGAATTCCGCCCAGAAAGATTTAAAACAGAAAAAAAAATATAGTTTGTTTTCACATGTGAGTATTAGTATACGGTAGACTGGTAAGGACACCAATCTGGCAACAACTGCATACATAAACTACCACAATGAATGACTCGGGATATGGCATGAAAATAATCTTATTTTAAATTCTCGATAACAGGAATTTATCTTTCATAAACCTTAAACCCAGCTGTACACAACCAGATGAAAACATGAATTGGAAAAAATAAAAAAAAAGAAGACAGATAGAAAAACTCCATAACATTCCAACCAGAAACATACCATAGACTTTTATTCAATGTCAGCATCAATTTTGTTTTTACATTTTAGTAACGAATTGTGTACAGAGTAACTTCATACTTATTTGACGACAGATCCAGAGTCCTCAACAGCTGGTGTTTGCCCAAATTGTCATCAAGTGCTGAAATGTTATTCTCAGATGCAAGGATATCTTTCAAAGAGATGATTCTGAAAAGGAGATAAACAGAATAATATTTAAATGTAATGAAAACTGACAACCATGAATTCATAGTAAGTTCCTTATTATTGGGAAAAAAGATTTATATGAAATAAACAATTGATGAGTATTTGAAACACTAAAGAAATCTAAGTTTTTTTGCAAGATGCTTTATGAACAGTCTTTGTAATTAAAGTCATTCCACTCTGCTTTTCCAGAAAAAGTAGCAGCTCTGACCTGTTGATGGTGACTGGAATAGATTTGACGTGGTTCTTGGAAAAATCAAAGGTGATCAGATGTTTCATTTTGTGCAAGTCTTCTGGGAGTTCCTCGATGCTGTTGCTGGCGATGGAGAGCTCTTCAATGGCTTTCAGACTGGTGATGACGTCAACGTTGGTCAGCCCATTACCAGATATGTCAAGTCTCTGGTTGCGATTTCAGAAGGTAAGAAATTTTGTCAATTAAATATGTAGGATAAATAACAATTCTTTCAGTCGTTATCCAAAATGTAACCAAAACATAGAGAACAGAAAAATATTTAAAAAAAAAAAAGGATTACAAATGGAAAGCAACAACTAAAGTAAAAAAACCAAAACAAGATGGACCAAAAGAAACAAAATAAATTGACAAAAGTGTGCATCAAAAATAACGCAATGATAAACTGAAACAATAATAAATTTGGAAAAAACGGGTTGTGTGTGGAAAGGATGTGGAAAGGGGGGGGGGGGGGGAGGGGGGTTGGAATAAGTCTAACAAAAGAAAGTGCTCTAAGATTCATGTACAATGACTATTGCGGCTCTTTTGCAAAATAATTTAGCATTCCATCACTGGAAATAATGAGGTTTAGAGCATTCCCTTGGGAAATTTTAAAAAATCTGCACAGGTAAGTAAGTAGGTAAATAAGTAAGTAAGTAGGTAAATAAGTAAGTAAGTAGGTAAATAAGTAAGTAAGTAGGTGAGTAAGTAAGTAAGTAAGTAAGTAGGTAAATAAGTAAGTAAGTAAGTAAGTAAATAAGTAAGTAAGTAGGTGAGAAAGTAAGTAAGTAAGTAGGTGAATAAGTAAGTAAGTAGGTAAGTAAGTAAATAAGTAAGTAAGTAAGTAAGTAAGTAAGTAAGTAAGTAAGTAAGTAAGTAAGTAAGTAAGTAAG
>JBCIKM010004578.1:0-17131 GCA_039654465.1 Melibe viridis
GAGAGAGAGAGAGAGAGAGAGAGAGAGAGAGAGAGAGAGAGAGAGAGAGAGAGAGAGTGTGTGTGTGTGTGTGTGTGAAAAACACCCAAAAAAGCAACAAGGGCCATAATGTACTATGATCCTGCCACATATTTTTCATTCAAGGGTTTACATCCTTGGAAATTGATAAAGTCAGCCTTGCTTGAAGTCAACACTTCTTCTCGGTCTCAAGGTGTTGACTTTATCATGATTCTACTGTACATCATAACAGTGGGAGTTGGAAGAAGTTGGGTGGTTAGATAAATAACCTGACTGATATAAAGCATGACGGATATAAAGCACTAATTTAGAATGTCCTGAGCTGTTCTTTATATCTGTTTCTACTGTATTGTCTTTACCTGATATGATTTCATTGTGTACTTTGGTCCCATCAAGGCTGAATGTCACATCCAACTCCTAATTAAGGAGAGAAAAAAATACACAACAAACAAAAAAGATTAATAATATGAAAGAACTAATCAAGAGTAAAGATTTAAAGAAAAAAAAAAAAGATAAAAACTCCCTTTATTAATCCCATGCGGAGATTTATCCTTGGTATGCCCTCAAGGAAGACAGGGACAGTCATCAGTCATCTGTAGAGGGAATCAAACCCAGGATCTGCCATGGCACCCATTATCTAGCAACTGCCAGGACAACAGGCCAACGAACTGAGCCATCTACCACTCTTTAAAAAGTGGTTTCATCGCTGAGGGTGCCTTTTGCTGAAAAAACCCAGGCACAATTCCTTTCAAACAAACATAAATAAGCACTGATTTGATATATCCCTTCTCTTGGCAAAACAGTACAAACTAACAACACAGAAAGACAAAACGACTGGTATGCTCTAGAATGGTGAAAATATAAGCATACGAAAAATAGAGGAGCTGGCACTGGAAAATGGTGACAATAAACAGAAAATGGTATAGGTACAGTGCCAAGGTGAGTCAAAGCCATAGAAAGAAAGGCAAAAACAGGAAGGAGAGGAATCTAACCAAGGACCTGACACGGCACCCAGCGCCTAGCTACTGCCAGGACAGCGGGCCTACCAACTGAGCCATCCGCCACCCTTTAAAAGTTGGTTTCAAGCCCAGCAAAAAACCCCAGTTGCTTCCTGTTTTTTTTCCTTTCTTTCCACTGTGACCCTTACCACACCTCTAAATAACAACATATTTCTCCAGTCTCAAGCCATGTCGCAATAGAGAGATCCGACAGTACACTACATAGTATAGTAATGTGGACATATTTATAATTACCTTAATTTTATTGATTCAATTTTTTTTTTCTTTCAGTGCTTTGAATTTTATAGAACTTGTCAAAATGAAATTTCTTTATGCATCATACCAATATACTCACATGTGACTTTGAAATAAATGTGAAATTAGCACAACTCTTGGTGTTAAGATGAAGCTGCTTATTCACCAGCTGGACACAGCAGAAGCAATAATGTTCCCAACAGTCACAATAACCCATCTTAATTGGCATGGAGAGGCTAAAATTGGCAGTCCTGTTCTTTGTACTCGTTAAGAGGGGTCCTCTTACATCCAATGGTTTGAGTTTATTAAAAAAAGATGTGTCTTTCATCACATTTCCTATATCCTCAAAAGATACGGAAAGTTTCCATTTATTATCAGCAAAAACAATCTTTTTAGAAATTTCCCCATCACTCAATCCAAGCACCCCCATTTGTGCAAGAGTTTTATTTTTTGCTGTTTCTATTTCAACTGAGTCATTAGATAATTGTTTATTAATGATTTCTGATTTTATTACAATTACATCTTTAATGTTCTCCTCTTGTTTGGATTCATTCCCCGAGAAAACCATAGGTTTTTTGGGTGTTGTTGCCATCACTCTCATTTTTGAATTGGTATTGTTCTTTATCTCAAAAGATGAAATCTCATTTTGAATCTTCGGATGGAAATCAGAATTTTTTCGAGGCTCATCCAACTTCTTTGGTGGCTCATCCAACACATTGAACTTGGGAGGAATAATTATGTTGGGTCTCAAGAATTCATCCTTTACTGTAGGAGTGACTGGTTCAGCTGTATAAAAATTAAAATAAAAAGAGGTTCAATAAAAGACTTTGTAGCATGTGATGATTGAATACATCCATAATTAAGTAGATTGAGGTTTATAATTAAACACAAACAAAATCAACAACAGGTATGAAAAAATCAACTTATCTTGAATTATTCAAAACCCTCAATCAAATCCTTATATTATCTTGAAAACTAATTGAAAAAGTAAAGGGAACTGAAAACTGCCAAAGAAAATGAGACCCTTGTGTGTATATAGAAATCTAGGAGGGGAGACTCAAACACCATGCTTGGATTTAAAGTAAAATACAGAATAATTTAAGTTTACACACCTTTCAATCGACCTTAACCTTTCATTAACTTTCAAATAGGCCTATGGAAATGATGATGTGTGTTCGTCCTCTCGGTAGATCTAGCTCTCGTTTCTTTAATGTGTGGGTGTGTGTATCTGAGCCGTGTGTTTCAATCGAACTTAAACTTTCTGTACGGGAATGATAACTTGTGTTCGTCCTCTCGGGTAGATCTAGCTTTCGTTTCTTAAGTGTGTGTGTGTGTGCCTGTGCTAGCCCCTTTCGGAAACAGTATGGCGGCGCTTATAACAGCTCACACAGGAGTCTAGAGACGCCGCTGCATTCTGATTGGTCCGTTTGTAAAAGATGTCATTTTGCTTTGCCACGTAAGTTGCTTCGCGTACTGAACACATCTTTCAATCGACCTTAACCTTTCATTAACTTTCAAATAGGCCTACGGGAATGAGGACGTGTGTTCGTCCTCTCGGGTAGATCTAGTTCTCGTTTCTTAAGTGTGTGGGTGTGTGTGTCTGAGCCATGTGTTTCAATCGAACTTAAACTTTCCATACGGAAATGATAATGTGTGTTCATCCTCTCAGGTAGATCTAGCTCTCGTTTCTTTGGTGCGTGTGTGTGTGTGTGTGTGCCTGAACCACATGTTTCAATCGACAATAACCTTTCCATACAGGATGGAAGGGTTTAGTATTTTACAGTTAGTTCAAGGCCGTTTCTAGCACCAGTGCTAATTTTAGACCAATCAGCTGTGTCATCACGCCACAACGATTGATAATCGCAGCGACCTTTTAATTACTGAGCACACGATATGGCCTGTCATTGTGTCAAATTACGCACACTGGCCGGATGGATCGCCGTTGTAATAGAGGTCTCCGAAATTTGTATACCGTTAGTGGCAACTTCATTATGTTTACGAAGAAAAAAACGGGGATTTTTACACACACCGTTGTAAGCAAGATGCCGTTGCAACAGAGGCCGTTTTATTTGAGGTCTACTGTACTTAAAAGTGGTATCAGTTACTATTCATAGACAGAAGGAAAATTACACGGCATTATATACATCTGTATCGCTTACCAGCAAATGTATCTGTAGCTGAAGCATTAGTGTGTTAGCTTTGTGAACAGAGTTCGTGTTCGGCCCTCAGCTTCCTTCAAAAGTTCGTGTGTGTTTTTTTTTTATCCAATTGTCAAATTTATCCTGTATTTTTTCTGAAAAAATGTGTGAATGATCACTTCACAACAATATTGTACCAAACTCTGGCTCATCGCCTGCCACAACAAGCGTCTGTCTGTCTCTCTCTCAGGGCCAGTTATTAGTACTGTGTCAAAGACCAAATCTCAAGTCATTCACTCTATCTCTCTCTATCTATCCATCTATCTTCCACACACACACACACACACACACACACTCACATTCTCTCTCGCACTCGACATGAGACTTCAAGATGGCAGACGCGACTTGGCCCAATACAGCTCAGCACAACTGGTGTGATGCCACACAATTTGCAAAAAATTTGATGTGAGTACCCCCCCCCCTCCTCATTATACAGTTCTTTCTCTTTCTCTTTGATCTATCATATTTATTTGTCTATTTTTTTGTGTTTCTTCAATTGTTCTATTGTACTAATAACCGCTTCCTTGAATAAATAGTGCACAACAGTGTTTAGCAATTTAAGGGTAAACATGCTCTGAGGAGAAAAGAAATGGCAGTTCAACAAATTTGGCTTTTTACAAAAGTTTTATATAGTCTAAATTTCAAACATCTTTTCAAAAATCATTTACCGTTGTTCATCATCCATGAAAAACTGATGAAGACAGAGCATATCAGAATAAACATGAGAACACATCGCTTTTTGCGTACAAGCATACGTCGAAGACTCGACATCATTATGATGGGTGTAAGAGGTTCTGCACTAATAGTAAAGATACTCTCTCAATTCCTCTGCTACCTATCTAATTGCTTCCAGACGATCTGCTCGTCTAGAAAAAGATAAAATTTCTGTCCTTGTTTATTTTTTCTCGGCTTTTGAGGTGTAACTTTTTAAGTGTTGCATGATATAAAACTAATAAACCGTCTTCATACACTAGCAGTGAACTGTCTGCAACCACTTTGTTTAGGCTAATTCATTTCCTACCGGTCCTACACATCATTATCATCCAAGAATTTTGAACGGACAATGGGATCAACTTTCATTACTTGGACAATTTCTTGATTAAGTTAGATTCGGATTGTTAGGTCCCTTTGTGACTTGTCAGCGTACAGCGCCTGTGTCATTTCTAACTGTCCATATACACTTATTTTCATTCATTTCTTTTTGAAATTACAAATAAAGGAGTTGAACAATTTTCAATTTGTGTTGCCTCATAAAAAACAGAATTTTATAGCACTTGTTGCAGGGCATTTTGGATTCTGAACCTGGTTAGATGAATTTTTTCTATGTTTTAAGTTGTTATTTTCATTGTTTTGTGCTATTTTACACTTAAAATTTTATTTTTAAAGTTTTGGCAAGTTTTTAAGGCGCTTGGCAAGTTTTCGTGGCTGATTTGGTCGATTGCTCTAAAAAAAAACTGGCAAGCCAAATCCCTATCCTCAGGGTCCGCGAAAAATGTTTAGTTGACCGATGGATATTTTGGGATTTTGTTGTGGTATTGAAAACAGACGAAAGAGCACCCCCCCATTACTTCTCTGATTATCCACACCAAGGAGAGTACATTGGAAGCTGTTTTTGAAAACGGCTTTCTACTTTGTAGGTATTTGATATATATAAGTCCCTGGAGGGCTATTTTACTTCCTTTTTTTAGTACAGCAGCTTTCGTTTCAAACCACTCCTTTGTTGGGTCCGGACTTATTTCTTTATGTAACTCAATATGTAATGTGATGTGGTGGTTAACTAGAGAACATTCACCTTCATCGTCTCTCGGGGTGGGGAGGATATTAAAAAGGCTGTCCTCATTCGTGACACCCTTTTCCTATGTTAGACAAATTGATCTGTACAATAATTTCCAACTTATTTGAGACAGAAAGTGAAAACCTGTTAACATTTAAAGTGTCTTGTCACAAAATATGTGAAAATATCGGTCGAAACTTCTAAAATACTTTTATTTTACACACATCAGTTGGACTGTTGGTCACGGGGCTTAAGATTTATTATGAAGGATGAGAGGGAAAAGGGTGTTGCAAATACCCACTGCCCACTGCCATTAAAATACATATCTACAGTACGTTCTCACTGTGCTGTTGGTTTTCAATTACCCTGTTGCTCATCAGGAGGGTGGACACTTCTGTGCCTTCATGTATTGCCTTGTTTGGCAAGTATGGAAGAGATCATTTGACACCCTGAACACCATCTTTCTTAAATGGATTAGTTGTACAGTAGATCCTACACCCATCCATCATAAATCACTCCTACATAGATACACTTTTGCCCTCTCAATTGTACCAGCTATGAAAAGAAAATAACTTTTCATGTGAGTCCAGGGTTCCCACCCGGGAATTTCCAAAATTTGCTAACATTTGGGAAAAAACAGTCTTGAAATTCAAAATGGTCTTGAATTTGGCAATTGCGGTCGGGAAAATCAATGAGCAATTCATTGGCACTGGTAAATGATTAAAAGAGAAAAAAAAAGACACTTCTGTATTTTCTTCTCTGAATCACGGCCAGTCCGGTTACAAAAAGAGCTTAACAGTAGCGCCTGTATTTCATTGGTGATGTACATGAACTCTTGTGTATTGATAGGCTACTTTCATTTTGAAACCGGAAGTAGTATGTCTATTATTGTTTACAACGAGACAAGCGCTGTGCTGAATAAGTCCGTAATAACCACAGAGTGCATCGTAAATGCACACTGAGGATGTTTAACTTCTATTTAATCATTTTTCCTTGCTGTAAACTGTAATGGTAAAGATTGACGTGTGTCAAAATAGGTATCTTGGAATCTTCCATTTGAAAAGCTTTAGCAGCTCATTCAGTGTGTGATTTCTTGTACAGAAGTGGGTAACATGCTATCGGTGATTTTTGCTTTTTAACCCTGTAACTGACTATAAGATAGTTTTGATTCAATATTAGTTGAGTTCTTGTTTGTATGAACCAAAAGGAGTCTAAGAACTTCGTGATGGGGACGGGTTACACTCATGAGGTCTTAATTAATTGTGCAAGAAAAAAAATCTTTGTATAAAGATTACGGGGATATCCAAAAATGAGATTTGTTTTTTCAACAATATATCTTTATTTATCCCAAATGGGCAATAACAAAATAATAGCACTGCTTTTTAAAATAAAAATTTGTAAATCATAATGTTGTGGAACATAGTGAATATGTGTAGCGATAACATAACTTATAGCAAATAAATTGCAGTTGTAAAATTAAGTATATAATATAACATAGAGAGTAGTACCCTTCACACTCATGACCACCCATCAATAACAAGCCGAATGGCTGTGCATATATAAATGAATTCCGGTTCGTTGTAAAGATTGAACATATTTTCTTAAACACACACGAGCAATACACCCAAACATGTTCACATCAAAGAACAAAAACAAACAAAGACTGTTTCCAGGAATCAAACTCATGCCAGCAAAAGAGTGTGGTTGTGGGTTGTGAAGCGGTGATGCTGAACACTTGACAATGCTGTTGTCTTGAGAAAGGATACATGTTACCTTAAAATAGAATTAAAAGATACTTATTTAACATTAAAAATCCATTTCCAGCTTTTGACATTTCTTGCATGCAGACCTTTGGGATGAAAACAACACAATTTTCATTCTTTCAGATTGTTGTAGGGTCTAGTTTGGGAGCCTTTCGTATTTCAATCAAATGGGTTACAATCATTATTATATTAATTATTGTCATTATCATTATTATATCATCACTGTTATTTTTAACATCGTTATTATTGTTATAATTGTTATCTGTTTTACCTCTATTGATCAGATTTCTGTTGGTTGTTTTTGTCAACGGAGCTTATCAATTTGAAATATGCCTCCTAAAGGCAGAAAAAGGAAAGCAGAAAAAGAAGGTAAGAGAATTATCTTAGTAGGTTACATTTTTTTAATATTTGATTTTGACCTAGCAAATTTAAAGTTTACAAGAGGTTTCTAATTTGGAAGGCAATATCATTTTTCGATGATTATGAAATTCTATTACCCGTCAGACAATCATCTCTTAGGATAATGATCACTTCAAACTACTTGAAAGGTATAAAATATATTTTTCAATATCTACAGAATCCAACCCTACTGCAGCAAAGAGATGTGACAGTAAAGAAGCAAACCAAAGTTTATCAGCTTTGCTGACTCAATCAGATTGGATTTCAGCTTTGACCTCAGAGTTTAGTAAACCATATTTTCAAGACATTGAGCACCATATACAACAGGACAGGAAATCAGGGATTCAAGTTTTTCCAGAGGAAAAAATGATTTTCAACTGCTTAAATCAAACCCCTTTGGAAACTGTAAGTAGTCTGTTGAATTCCTGGAAGAAAGTTTTATTAGAATTATCATTAAATTTTGTTAAGTTTCAGAAGAGTAAGATAAGGAAATATTGGACAGAAAACTCAATTTCAAGATTAAATTGAATTAAATTTAAATGTGGACATTTATATAGCACTTATTCATGGTCATCACCATTCTCTAAGTGCTTTACAACACAGTATTCCTGGCAACCAACATATAACATGCAAACCACAATTTTGGGCACTTAACAATTTTTTGGACAAAGACAATGTTGTCTGATCTAAAACCAGGTGTGTAACTCTGATAGGATGAGGTACTTTTAGTAAAGTAGCCTACCCAAGGACACAAGGCCAGTGGCTAGTTGGTTTATTTAATATTAAATCTGACAGTTGAGCTTGACAATGATCCCCTGGTTCAGACACCAGCCTCGCAGATTGTTGTCTTACTCTTGCATTTAATGAGTTGTGTTAACCCTTGAGCATTTGATACCACTTTGAATTTTTTCTCCTAACTTGCAGTGTCACCCAAGCTCCAAATCATAAGGGCTTGTCAATGACAAAGAGAAGGAAATGAAAATAAAATAACTTTATATACAGAGTTGACTACTCTTTGTTGTGTTAAAAGTAATATGAATCTTGTGGTATTCTTGATATGAACACTTTTCCATTAAGAATTGTGTAAAGACAAATTGAAATTGAAGGCATTAGGTCTTTATGAACTACAAATTATTTCTCCTGTGTGACTGAGACTAAACATAAAACCCCCACTAAAAACACTTTTTCAGAGGGAATTGTTGGGGAAGAATTTCATTGGTTAACCTTAGATTGTTGAGCACATCCAGAGGTTGTTCTATCAGTTATTCCAACTGTAGTAAGATTTTGGGAGACTTTTGGAGCAGAGTTGGCCCCACATTCAAAAGTTGTTGGCTATGGCACTGCCTACAACTACTTTGTGACTATGAGCAAATAGAATTCATGAAAGATATGAAAAACAATCTATTAACTACTTATTAAACAAATACAAAGCTGTGTTCATATTTTTTAGAAGATATGTCAACAAAATTATAGGCTTTAATGGCTTCAGACAGCAATGTAGTATCATGAAAAATGACATTAATAAAAAAAATTTTAGCTTTTTTATTTCTTCTTCGTGTGAAATTGCAATGACACCTTTCAATTTCAAATTATAAACTTCATGTCTCTCAAGGGGAAAAAAAAATCTTATTAAAACCCTAGTTGGTGTAGCTCCCCCTGGTTTGGGGTGCAACATGTTAATATGAAACTAACCTTTCGTATCCAGACCATTTTATTTTCAAGATACAGTGCTCTTTGGCTAATTGCAAGCTGCTCGGGAGAGCTGAAAAAGCGTGCAATTAGGCGATTGTGCAATTTGGCGATATTCAAAGGAGGTAACTCTGTATGGCCTAATATACAGGTAACTGTAATTCCTCTCTCTCTCTCTCTCTCTCTCTGACATTCCCCTCTATTTCTCCCCATCCCCTAGTTCTCTCTCTCCAAGTTCTACTTCTGTAACAAATATGCACACGGGCGTGGTCGCAATTGCACACACACACACACACACATGAGAGCGCAAGCACACGCACACACCTGTTTACGCAAACATACGCACACATGCGAGCGCTCACGCCCGCACACACCCGCGATCAGTGAATGAGAATGTGCAGTGCAACGAAATCAACTGTCTTCAATCTTGTGAAAAGGTATCATTCTTGACTAATAAAAATGGACAGTGTAGGTACACAAAGATAGTTTTGGAGATGTGTGTAAGATTGCACATCTATGTGTAAGAAAGCCATGGCTTACACAGAATGATGACCGCTCTGCCATATACAGCATCACCTAATTGTGGTTGAAGCACAATGCCTGAACGTAGTGAAGAAGTGTTAGCCACGACGAAGCGAAGACTTGCCCGAGGCTGTGCACTCCGGCTGCAACTGCGAATCCTAATCTAGTGTAGAGAATCTCTTTGATTGTAAGTTAGATGCAGAGGGTAATGAATAGGAGACGAGAAATTTCCCAGCTTAATGCCCGAGGCATTACGTTACACTCGCTCTCCTATTCAAATTCAATGAATGGAGTGGTTCTCTCATCACTGCCTGATAAGAAGATGCGGAGGGCAGCAATAGAAGATGAGAAATTACTCCGGCTAGCACCGGAACTCTTACATCCGTCATTCACACTCGCATAGCTTCCCTCATAACGCGCATACATACAGAATAAGCACAAACGGCTCATTGACTCATTGTTTACACTCCACTTGAGATGAGCGGACAAACCCATCACACACTGCGAGATTGGACCCAAAAAAACTTTTAGTTTGCCTTCCAAACGGGCATGAGGTGCCGTCACTCATCCAGAAAAAGCGTGCAATTATGCAGTGCCGGCGTGCAATTAGGGATACTTATTATATAGTAAAAAATTCCGTCACCCGACTTGAGCGTGCAATTTGCCGGATCGTGCAATTACGCGATGAACACTGTATAACAATGAAATTTCATCTTCTGCTTTTCCAAAACTGCTTTGCTTTTCCTTTTTGTTTTAGGTAAAGGTTGTTTTGCTTGGACAAGATCCCTATCACGATGTCGGTCAAGTGAGTAGCTAGTCAATTGTTCATTTGTTTTGAGTAAAGTCTTTGTTTTTGTTAATAGCCTTAATCTGTTGGGTTTGTCTATGAGCTCATTATGAAGGGTTACGTAAGACTGAGCGGTAACATCAATTGTAGTTTATTTATAAAGATATTACAATATCTATTTTTGTTTTTTGTTATCCAATTCCCTTTATACTTATACTGCCTAAGCAGTGTTGGGACTAGGCCTGGGCCAAACTCGCTTCACAAATTTTCATGAACACCGAGTCTTTGTCAGTTAAGACTCGTGATACTCGAGTACTCGGCCTCATGAACACCTAGCTTCAGTCTTCATGACAACTTGGGTGTTGTCTTCGCCACAGGTTGATGAACACTGAGAGGTCAGCAAGTAGCACAAAGTGGCGAGTAGTGAGTTGTGTCTGCTGATCGCGGGAGGTCGCACTGCACAAAGGACTGCATTGTGGTTTCGGTGGCATGAAAGGAGTGAAGAGAGGCAAGAGGAGAGAGGTTTAAGATGCGATGAAAGTACTAAAGGCAAAGATAAAGAAAGAAAGCAATGATGTTAATTATTTATAGGGCCACACGTGGTGGACAGCCTGAAATCGGAGCTAGGAGCTGGAAATAATGTTGAATGAACACACAAAACAGGTTGGGAGGTGAGGAGGGAGGGATGTGATTGGTCGATACGGTATCTGACAGCATTTTCATAAGCAACTTACATGCTTGAACGTTTGAGGAAAAAATTAATGTTGTGCACATTAAATTGTGAATCCTGAAAGGCCATTGAACCACCGTACCAATTAGTAAATTCAAATAAACTTTTCTTTGCAACCATCTTTCCTGTTGCTGCAATGCAGTTCTCAGGTTTAAAATATTTATATCTCAAAAATCTTGAAAACCAGGACATCACAAAACAAATTTTATTGGATTTCAAAGATTTGACTCGAATATAACCTGTTTCTGGCTTCTGGAAATCATTTTAAAAAACTGGAATAAAAAATCAACACTTGCAACCTTTGGTCCTCACCCAGAGACAAGTAACACCATTTGGTCAAGAGACAGACAATATTTATAGTGGGACTTGCAACGTTCAGATTGCCTATTACACTCAGAGCAAATGCAAAAAAGGGGGGGGTGGAGGTTGAAGGAGGGGCGGAGGTCAGGAAAGTTGAGAGAGACGCTGGCACAAAACAACACGCGCATGCAGGCTGCACAAGTTCTCATGAAGCAACGCAATAAAACTCCAACCAAACCTACGTCTTCCTTACTCGTGATGCTGTGGTGTTCATTAGACCAAGACTCGAATCTTATTTCAGATTCGAGTAATTCACTAAAGCAGAGGTGTTCATGGGACTCGAGTAACGCCCAGGCCTAGTTGGGACCCAGCTCCAAGGAGCCGGGAAGAACTCTGGATCACAAGCAATGAAGACAGGAAGATGATCGGCCTATCTTGTCTAATCTTGTGTGGCATAATGAGAGATACAAAGGGTATTTCTCAATCTTAAGTCAAACAATAGTTGCTGTTGCCCTGGTGGGATCTGCTCATTGATAAAGACCAATGAGCCGATGTACCACAGGACATGTCAGTGTAAATATTGTAAGTTAATTTATGAAATAAATAAAAGTAGAATATACACTCTCAATTTGGACCAATTTTGACACTCCTTCTTAAGCTCTATTTAACTCAATCCTTCTAAAGCTTTTCACAGTGGTTAGGAAATGGAGCATACTTATACGTATACATCAATCAATTACATTTTGCTGAGGTTCCCTAGTAGATTTGATGCAATAACATCCTACTAATGATTTCACTCATTGTGATTGTACATTTAAATCTTTCCTTTTTTATTTGCGTTATGGGTTTTGTCGCAGTATCAGCAATATTGAATTCAGAGGGTATATGAATTATAGAGAATATGTATTTCATTATTTTGCACAATATCTCAAGAAATTAAATCTAATAAGCAGGTACCTATGTGTTATATTGTCTGACTTTGAGCAGGATTCTAAGCAAGCTGTACTGCTTATTGGCGGTCACAGATCTTGTCAAAGGAGTTCTCATTATCACCACAGCTTTGCTATTTTAAAATGGCAGAAGAAAAAGAGTCTCTACTTGTGTGGCTAAATATAGTGATAAATATTCAGTCTAACAACTGGACAAGGCTGCCATGTTTTATTTGTCTTATTTTTATGAAGTTAGTGGCCCATTATTTGTAAGATCCATAGCAGGAGACACTTTTGTGGTGCTCAAAGTTGGTGAAGGAGATTGAACCAATCAAAATGTTCGAACCCTTCCTTATTTTAAATTGTTTTCTTTTTGGTTCTGTTATCCTTATCCCTTCATCTTCATACCGCCTTAGCAGTGGGGAAAACTCTGGATCACAAGAAATAAAGACAAGCAGATGATCAGTCCACCATACTTAATGATTAGTAATCTTGCGTGACGTAATTAGCAATACATATGGGGCACTACTCCATCTTAAGCCAAACAATACTTGCTGTTGCCTCTGGTGGTATCTGTTCATTGAAAAAGAACAATGAGCCGATTTACCACAGGTCACAAAGTCAGAAATTATCAACTTTGACAACCAGTTTTCATCACTCAATACAGTTTTTCATCAAGAAAATTTATGTACACCATTGTTGGGGAAATGATGAGTGATGTGGTTGCATGCTATTCTATATTACTTGCCCCAGGTTGCCAGCCCTAGAACCAAATAATAATATGTCTTTCTCTAAGTCTTTTTGTTCTCATTTCTTAAGAATATTATGTAATTTTTTGTTCCAATTTGTATTATCTTTTGTTAGAATGATGAGGTTATTAAGGATAATCAGGTTGCTTTTTTTCTTTTTGGTGGCAGGCCATGGGACTTTGCTTTGCAGTCCCAAAGGGAATGAAAGTTCCACCATCGTTGGAGAACATGTACAAAGAGTTGACAACTGATATTGCTGGATTCCAGCATCCTGGACATGGGAACCTGGAGAAATGGGCTAAACAAGGGGTACTATTGCTGAATACTACTCTCACTGTTCAGTAAGTCTTGCAAGTGATGATTGGGTTGAAATTGCACTCGATGACTTTGAAAACTTTTAGTTTAACTTTAACTGTGGGATACAGGGGTGAAAATTTTATTCCCTTAGTCGTAGTTTAAAACAGTTATTTTTTACTTTTTAAATTTTTTAGTGCCCTGTGAATCGTCAGTGACAAGTTGTAAAGCTGTTGTATTATATTTAGAAGCTGCTTGCACTCAGTCTTTTCATTCAAGAGCCTGTTGTGTGCTGCCAAAATATTTTAATAACCTCACCTCCCCTTGTCTCTTACCCAAGTGGCCAACCAGCTTTGATCTGTGGCACATAGCTGAATTGACTGCATAGACCTAATCTGAGATTCACCCTCTACCGGCCTGAAATATTGATTCACTTTGTTTTTATGTTTTGAAATTTTCTGTGCTATTGGCTTCATCTGAAACAGATCCTGTAAACTGTTATTACTCTCCATCAAAGTTTGAATGCCACATAGCAGAAGACATACAGAGGAACATTATTTTTAGTGACAATACGAATAACGAGATCTTGGGAATAACAATGGATATGAAAATCCCCAATTTTTTCCATCTTTAGGCTCTTCCTTTTATAACTGAAATAACAACATTTTGGGTGTTGGTGGGCTGAGACTAACAGAACGTAAAGCCCATTTAACGTCTGCTGTTAAATGCCCCGGTGTGTCTCTCTTTGTGTGTGTGCATGCATGGGTTTGCTCTCGTCCTGATGAATGGACACCCCACAGTGTTCATAGATATTTGTCAACAGGTATCGAACCCATGCCCATATTTTTAAGTTTGATACTTAACACAGGGTACAATTTGCTCTTAGCAACAATAATACTTTCTAGCAGAAACATAAATAGCCATACGCCTACAGATAGATAACAGGTAACTTAAGATATAACAGACAAGAAAACAGGTAATCAAGGAAAATAGCAGATGAGACAACAGGCAACTAAGGGCATGAAGTGTTATTTAAGTCTACTGTCATCAGGTACAAAGCTGTGGGAACAGTGACATGATGGTAGACGGGCTTGCTTGCAAGCTCACTGGCGGCCAGGTTTAGACCTGTTGCTGTCTATTTTGTTGTGGTGGTTTATTGTCATTTATTTTATGTTAACTGTTCTTTCACCTTACTTCAATTATTTCTCAATTCCCAGCACCAGCCCCTTTTCTACTCTTAGTTTTAGATCCCTCTAAAATACTATTACAAGAGTATTTTGCTTAAATACCAATGTATTTGGGAATAATGAGACATTTGGTCTGGAATGGAAGTTCATGCTATAAACGAGTTCCATTGTACAGACAAAAATGAATCTATAACTTACCAGAAGTCAGGCAAAATAAAAACTAGAAACCAAGAGTTGAACCTTGATGAGGATGAGGGTAGTAGTGACTAGTGAGACAAATGTGATCGTATTATACTTTATAAGATTTTTGTTTCCTTTCCAGCATGTAAATTTGAAAAAGCAACAAGCAAACAGTCAGTGATCTCCTTGATTTAGGTGCTGAGGATAACCATTCAGGCAAACCCTCTGAAAGAATAATTGTTTGTATGAATAAACAAGTCGCTTTCAAATTGTCTACGAGAAAAAATTATCGTTCATGATATAAGGGGAAAGGACTAAGCTTTTTTGTAATAATTAGTCTTCTCCATGTTTTATTGCCTACTTATTGAATGTTTTAAAAACTGTATGAAGTTATGAGAACATTTTTCTGTTTGTTTGCTTGAGTTTGTTTTTATTTTTCTTTCCAATGGGAATGACCGGAGTTTGTAACTTTCAGACATTTTTGTCATGGCCCATTTTCACTCCTGATCTTAGATATTTTGCATGTAAATTGTGAAACGTTTATATTTTCTCGAAAGCTTTCAGTTAGACTCCGGATGGAGTCTGCTTCCTCAACCACAGCTGACAGAACATTGTCGCAGTAGATAAAGTGTTGAACTTATTTACCTCAGAATTAATCTCCTCCAAACTTTAACATTGAACTCAAAACTGTTAAAAAAAAAGTTCTGTGGTTCGCTGTTGTACAAATTTTGCTGTTATACATAATATTAAGTGCTGTGTTACAAAAATGAGTTTTGCGAAGTAAGTCAAAAAGTTCCAACTGCTTTATAAGGCAATGTTTAAGGCCTTACTAATTGTTTGTCATTCTCTGATTTTATCTTCCAGGGCACATAAGCCAAATTCTCACAGTAAGATTGGATGGATGAAATTCACAGATGAAATTATCAAGACAGTGAGTGAGAAAAATGATGGAGTTGTGTTTATGTTATGGGGTAACTTTTCTCACAAGAAAGAAAAACTCATTGATGGCAATAAACACGTAATCCTCAAAGATGCTCATCCATCACCCCTTAGTTTCGGAAAGTACAAAGGATGTAAATGCTTCTCAAGAGCAAACGAAGCTTTGAAAAAGTTAGGAAAAGCTGAAGTTGACTGGACTTTATAAACTTGAATGAAAGGTGAGGTAAATTTATTTAGAATTCTTTTTATAGACTGCATCTTTGCAAGTCAGATCATTCTATCATAATATAACAGACTTTAAGTATGATTTATCATATGTCACCATGAGATAATTAAGCCTCATATAAATGGCATTCTAGAAAGAGTTCATGTCGGTTGATTTTGTTTATGTCAATACTTTAATGGTCTGTTTGCAGTGGGCATTGATTTTAAAGTTCTCAGTGTTTTTTGCTTTTATTGCTAAAGTATGTTTTTTGGGTTTTTTTCTAATAAGGTTTTTCTTCCTGTTTGCAATATAGTTTTTGGAATGGGATATTTGTCTCTTTAAAATATCCCTTGGTGTGTCAAATTTATTAAACTTTAACATAAAATTGATTCATTGTTTTACTCCGTAGTGATACTCATTGTTTCATAAATGGTTGTACATTAAAAAACTACTTATATATTTTATTATGTGGTGTGCATGTTATCTAAGTCAGTCCAATTAATTTTTCTGACCATTGTCACTGTCCTGTAACAAAGATAAAAATTCAAGATTAAAAAACCAAAGCAACATTGATGTCTAGCTGGCGTGAGCATAGAGTGATTTCTGGCTGGCTGTGAGCATATAGTGATTTCTGGCTGGCTGTGAGCATAGAGTGATTTCTGGCTGGCTGTGAGCATAGAGTGATTTCTGGCTGGCTGTGAGCATAGATATTACAACAGTTGAAGTAATAATTTGGGCTGAACTTCTTTACTTCTTCTTCCTCCTCTTGGTTGAGTGCAAAAGCCTCCAGTATTGGGAGATCACTATGCAGTTTAGAATTATGTACAACACTTGAAAACATCTTACACTATTTCACAAATTAATCAAGGTGACAATAATTCATTTGAAGGTTTTCCTCAAAATATTTTTTTTTGGTGCACTTTGTACACAAACTGTGTGGGACACGAATTATGTACCACAGCCATTGCTTCTTTTGTGTTAATGCTTTTAAGATATTATCTGTTTCTATTTTACTGTTACAGTAGAATTCCTTTAAACCGAAATTTTGGGGACCTACTAAATCATTTCGGTTTAAAGCAAAAACTTTTTTTCGATGTTTTTCAAGGGCAGTAATAATCAAGATCGAATTCCAACGTTTTTTTGTGATTAGTGATACCAGATGAATGATGCGCAGCGACTCAGACTCAGATACAAAGTGGAAATGAAACGGTGTGT
>JBCIKM010004689.1:5935-17129 GCA_039654465.1 Melibe viridis
GCTTTGGCTCTCTACAAATATAGGTTCAGTCAAGGTTCAAAAGTCTAAAATGATTTTGTACACACATACCAGAAAATGAGATTACACAGCCTGGGGTAAAAGAGACGTCATCGATGCCAAAATCTGGAGTGTGATAGCCACCAATGATTCCTTCTAACACCACCTAAAAAATCGGATGAAATTTTAATTTATCAATAGCTGAAATGTTTTTTCTTCTTCTCAGGACTCTAAAAATAAAAGTAATTCTTCCAGAAGATCACATAGAAATATTAGCAAAAATTTAATGCACCATCATCATTGTTTTGTAGTAACCCCACAGTGGGGGGACCAGTCCACAGTTCACAAAGGCATACTTAATTACACAAGAGACAATTCACATAAATGCACGACAGACATTTCACTGACACAATGCATGATGCATAATACCCGCCCTGTGGTAAATTGGCTCATTGGTCTTTATTAATGAACAATACCACCAAGGCAACAGCAACTAATGTTTAGCTTAAGATCGAGTAATACCCCTTGTATTGTTCATTATGCCAAACAAGATTAGGCACGGTGGACTGATCCTCTGCCTGTCTTTACTTCTTGTGATCCAGAGTTTTTCCTAGCTCCTTGGAGCTGGGTCCCAGCACTGCTAGGGCGGTAAGAAGGGATATGGATAACAAAACAATGCATAACACCAGTAAAAAAACAATGTCTTTCACAGCCTTGCCCACTATTCTTTTCTGGGCAACTGATCTCTGCTGCTTTGACTGATAAGGCATTCCACAGGCATTGGCTTGGTAGCACCAGCAGTAAGGCATTTTACTTCCAGGGGATGATTCCTGCAAGGTCAACCCTTGGAACAGACTTAAAGAACAATGTATCCTCTGTTTTATCAGTAAAACAACACTGACACAGTCACATGACACTATTTACTCTAATGGTAAATAAGTCAAATTACCTCCTGCTAGGTACTCCATTGGGAAACAGAGGGTACAAAATCGGAATTTTCAAAATCAAATGACCTTTAACGCTTTTCAAATAATGGTAAAGAGTGAATTTAGAACACTTCCTACCTCAGATATCAATAGACATACTCGTTTTCGAATGTGAAATGGATAGTTCAGCTGAAAAGTTTTAGCAAAAAAAAAAGTTATAAAAAGTTTTATACTCAATGTATCTCAAAATGATATTTTTAAATTCCTTTTTTTGCAGTTTTTCTTGTTTCTCTTTTCATTCTTTTTCTCTCATACTGAATAGATTTGCTTGACAGAATAGTTCTATCAGCCGCATGTTTGTGCACTTACTTGAAATGGTTCAGACGATTTCAAGGTGACTTCAGATTCCGTCCAAAAGTCAAAAGCAGGGCTTGGAAGTGATTTCACCTTTAACATTGGCCCTTTCACTGTGGTTCTTATATAAATATTAAAGTCTCCATCCCGATGAATGCCCAGAAGATGAGTGAATAGCCTCAGCTGTTGATGACATGAATATACATAAAAATATATTCATAATGTATAGGTAAGTAAAATAAAACAGAGGAATTTACCTTATTAGTCTCTACAAATTGTCTCCACCATTTATGGGTTCCTCAGGAGGCTGTCTTTCTTGTTCTGTTTGCTGATATATATATATATATATATATATATATATATATACATCTTAAAAAAAAAAAAAATGACAACTTTCTTTACTTATATGATATAAACTTTATTACTTCGGACTGAAAATATTATCATGAACAGTACACGCATAGAGCTGTGTACTCCATCAGCATTCAGTTTAAGTCCCTAGGTCACAAAAGTTTCTGGCAAGCAGTTGACGTCAACGCATTTCTGCCTGATAAAGTCAATATAATCAGAATAATAATCTCACTACAATTTTTTCATTTCTCCATTTTGTCAGCTATCCACAACTAATATCGTTTTTCACTCACCTTACAGGAAGAATCGTTGGTTGGTTTCATGGCAGGACCAATCAATCTGGCAACGTCTCCCCGTTTGTGCCCACTGCCTTCGATCAGCAGATAGTGGCCTAAAAAATAGCAGAGCAAGAGAAAAGGGGAAAAACAAGGTGAACTTTGGCTGAGAAGACTGCTTACTTACTAAGGCCTGTGGTCCCAGCTGGGACATAAGCCATCAATAAATGCTCTCCACTGCACTATATTCTATGCCAGGGTCTCTAACTGTTCATGTAAGGCCCAGCTTACAGGTTTCTTCTTCTTCTTGTTCTTCTTCTTCTTCTTCATCCATTAATATGACTGACTCGGCTATGACGAGTATTGTTGTCAGTGCGAATGTTTATTTTAATTTTTTTTTTTAGTAGGGAGAAGGTTTTAGTATAATGATCATAGTCTCCTCCCCAGGTGTTCTTTGCTTGGTGCAGAGCAATTAGTGATCAAGAAAGAAAATAATGGTAAAAAAAAAGTGAAGAGCCCTTGTATTATAATACTTATATCCATGATGGCGCTTTCCTCATGGGGGCTTTAAATAAAACAACTTTCCCCCCCAAAAAAACAAAATCAAACCAAACCAAAATAAAATAAAACAAAACCAAAACAAAACCAAGACATGTTCTCACTGGTAACTAGAGAAAGCAATAAAAACCCACCAAAACTTATATAAAGGATTGGCTCCAATGACAACGGGACATAAATTGTGAGTAAAAATATTACAATTTCTTCTCCGTTTTTAGACAACCTTACCCCGATTTGTGCCTAACGTGTGATCTCGTTTTGGTCCAAAGGCGAAGTTCACTGATTGGCCCTGTTGTCTCACCCAATCAAAATCATCTGCTTCATCTTGCTTCCAATACCCAAATCCATGTTCAAAGTCATCCATTGTGTACGATGCTGAAGGCAATAGGAAGAAAAATAATTTGACGAAATTTACTATTGAGTGTCAATTACAAATACATCTTTGTGCGCCTAGAGCCGCCTCAGCAGATTAGGCACGTTAGAAATAAACTACGCTATTATTATTATTATCATATCATATCATATAATATCATATCATATCATATCATACCATATCATATCATATTATATCAAACCATATCATGTCTTATCATATCATTTCTTATCATATCATATCATATCATATAATAAATCAAATCATATCATACCACATCATATCATATCATATCATATTATATCATATCATATCCTATCATATCACAACATATATCACATAACGAGCTGAACAGGCTGCATTAAGCATTTAATGCTCATATCAGAGTAAGAGCTAAGAAACTCCTTTGATTATCTTATTCCTCAAAAGTATCAATGATGCTTCATTTCTTTGTGATGTCTTCAGAAATTGTTGAGAAAGGAAAATTATGAGAAAGGAAATGAATGACTAACGCTCCAATCTCTTTCACATAGGTATACCTACCCGAAAATCAATGTTTTAAGAGGGCATAATTTTAGCGTGTTTACAGGTTTGCATGTTCAATAGCTCAAAATAATATTCTGTTAAAATCGTCATTATTATTCTGTATTTGACTAGGATAGAAAATACTCTGTCCACAAATAAACAAAATAAATCTTATGTTTTTACTTAAAATGATAAAGAAAAAAATCATTTTCTCAAAGCATACCACACAACTGAGAATCCTCATCACTTCCATCTGAGCAGGAATATTTCATGTCACAAATGTTGTCTTTTGGTATACAACCTCCACTTTTGCAAGAGAATTCATCACTCAAACAAGTTCTGGTTGGATCTGAAAAAATTTGAGAAGGAAAAAATGAAGAAATAATTTGATGCAAATGCCGCAATTATTTATTTGATTAAAATGTTCACGTTTACATAAAGAGCAATAAATACAGCTAGCTAAGGGGAGTTAAGACCAGACAACAAAAGGAGACTTAACTAAACTTCAGTGTTGTACTCATGCATTTGAGTTCAATTCTTGATTAATTACTTTATATCTATGATGCACTCTTATTCCAATAACTTCTGTCGTATTTCTGTGAATAAGTGTCTATGGCAGGTTGAGAGGCATATTATTGTAACTGCAAAACCCGGAAAAATGAGTTAATCACCAATTTTGAGCAGCCTTTGAATAATCATTGAAATAAAATCACTTGAACTGTCAAATGACTTACAGTCTCTCTGATTTGCTTTGTGGAAAATTATTGTAACACACCGAGTTCCCTTTAGCGCTAAATATTTGAACATGATTTTTTAAAAAATATGAATTTTGCAGTTACAATAATATGCCCCTAAACCCGCGAATATATAAATGTCCATATTTATTCATACTTCTGTTATATGTGGATGTCCTCTACTATCTATAACTTTCTATCATCTATTGTCTTTGCTAGCACACCTTTGTGCCATATTAAAAGGTCTTCCATGCCTTGTCATGAAAGATGCAAAGTGTAATAAAAAAAAACAACTACCAAGTGACCCTCACCCCCTCCCCCCGCCCCCTGAAATATGCAACATCTTAATTCTTGGACTATAAGCTGCTCCTGACCATAAGCAGTGCCCCCCAAATTTAGAGAAAAAAATTTTTTCCTAACACAAATGCATCAGACTACAAGCCGCAGAAAAATGAGACACTGATAGTTGTAAACAAACAAAACAGAGACGAGAATAATGATTCATCATGGCAAAGAATCAGGATTTTAGGAGAGCACGATATATTATGATGTATTCTTTTCTGGAATGAAATTAAACAATAAGTTTACACGTCAATCACATTTTGTTTGCCTCTTTTCTTTTTGTTATGGTCAGAAACGGACAGCAAGAACAATTTATGTTTTCTGTGTGAAAAGAGTTCCAACTCGATTAAGGCGCTGTTCGGTGATATAATTATAATTCAATTGACCTGACTGTATACTTATGGCTGTTGCACTGTGTTTCTTCTTACCCATACACACTAGTTATGGTGATCATACAACATGTTAAATACCCAACCAGTATATGGAAGCTGTTTTGACACAAATTGTCAAATATAAAAACTCTTCGAGCATTAGCAGCCTATCGCATGCTCTCGAACAGGCAAATTCAGTTAAGTTTTCTGAATTAATTATTTAAACTATCCTTTAGTTTAGGCACTAGACCAAACATGAGCTCTTCAAATGTTGTAGACCAAATGAACTTTTATCACTTCTGACGACCGACAAAAAAAAATCCAAGCGTAAGCTGCTCCGTAATATTTGCTGCAGGGTCGACGATCAGAGAAAAAAGTCGCAGCTTATAGTCCAAGAATTACTGTAATATCATGACCAATGCAATCTGCAGCTAATAGTCCAAGAATTACTGTAATATCATGACCAATGCAATGTGTCCAAAATCTTGCATTTTTCTTCTTTTGATGTGGTTTAGGAGCCAGTAATCAGTACTGTTTACTGTTTAATATAGTAGTTTGGTATTGGTTCACGCTACTAGCTAAAAAACAAATTTAAAAATGGAGAAAGAACAGACCACTACTGGGGTGATGACATCGTATCATTAGGACACTCTTCCTGGAATACAATTTATATTCAAAGACATTCATGCCACAACTTTGTATAATTGAATTGAGAAAAAAAAACCTCACCAGGAAAGTTGCAAAGGCCCATTTTGATGTTGTCAATCGCAATGATATTGCGAGTGTATGATTGGTGTTTTGCTTCAAAATGGAGCTGGTGGATGAAATGAATGAGAATGAAAATGAAGAATTAATTTCAAGGCAAACAGTCTTCCTGCTCCCTCATATTTTTTAAAATCATTCAACAGATACAAAACAATACATCAGAGGAGAAAATATTAAACCAAGACTAAGAAGAACTCCCTGTAAGAAAGAATTGAGGGGATATAAGGAGATCAAAAGCACACCATATATATGCAAACAAAATTTTTTCAAGTTGACAATCTCTTTAAGAAGATTTTGAACATGCTTTCCAACAGACCAAAGACTGTTTCTCCATGAAAATGTGAAAATGTTGAAAGAAAGATAACATAAGTGAATAACCAGGACAATGAATTTAGCCCTTGAACTGCTGAATGGCACAGACTATTTTGCCTGCTTTGGTCTTCTAGTAAAACAACATCATGCAAATTGTGGCATATTCATTTTTATACTGTTTTTTTTAAAACATATTTGGGTTATCTTATTAGTTTACTACCAAGGCTTCATTCATATATTAAAGTGCTGAAGTTAATTTTGTGTAAGTAGAAGGATACAGTAAGATAAGATGAATGTTAATTTGTCCATAAGTTGGCACATAGCTTTTTGTGAACACAGTAATAAAGGAGCTGTTTGAGACATGAATAATATAACAAATCATACAAAAGATTCTGACGTTGACTTTCAGAGTTGAAATACATCCTTTTTTTTGGTATTTCCAAGCTGCCTTTTAAGAGACAAAATTTGATTATCTAACTTGTGTCAAGTTGTGGTTTTCATTCAAATTTTTGTCTTTTTATACTATTCACTACAAATACTAAATAGAATTAAATGAGTAAAATGAGAAAAAAAGAAAATATTAAACCTAGTCAAAAACTTTGGACAAGGTAGCTTGGTTCTAATTAAAACTAATCTTCTTAATTAAAAAACAAGAACAATATTTCCTGTTGTGGAAGTACATTCTTATAGCCATCAGCTGCTTTTTCCTTCTTTGTCCATTAGTGTGTTTTGTATGAATTACGTTTATAAAATCAAATAAATTACATAGAATCCTTTCAATGGGGAAGCTCAATCATGGCTAACAAAGCGTCAAGCTTTTACAAAAAACTTTTGCAAATTTCAAGGCTTAGAGAATGTGCATCTTTACCATCAACTAATAACTTTGAAAAATTCAAGGATGGATAATTAAGAGCCACAGGGGTACCAAAAGTTTCATGACATGTGCAGCAGAAAGAAATGTTAAATCAGGCATGTAGGTTATACAAGAAGTCAAACTTTGTCCAAAAAAGTGAAATCAACTAAATTGTTTGTTGTTAAATTTTCCTTTTTTTTTTTGTTTTGTTTTTTGTTCCCACCAAGAGTAAGGCTGGTCGCAGTGTAGCTCTGTACATTTAACTTGCCAGGGTTACAGGTGCACTCACTGCATGTCAACACAGCCCTGACATGGGATGGCACATTTGTCAATTACTGAATATCACTCAATTCTTGACAGTGGTTGAAAAGGTGATTTTAAAACAGTCTGACACAGATAGCCAGTAAAGCAACACTGCTTTAACGGAACAAAAATGATGTGTTCCCTACCATGATTTGGGCTAGGTAAGGCCAGTTACATATGTATAGAGCTACGCTGGGATCAGCCTGAGAGTCTACCTTGAACCTGTGTCTGATATGACCGATATCCACAACGGCTGTATGCCAGTTCTGACTTGTTCCTCGAGGACTTTGCCATATAATGGTTTTTTCAAGGTCTACTTCAAATGAAACTTGCAAAGTCCCATAGTCTGTAAAAAAAATTTGAAAAAAATCCCCCAACAAATTATGCGGTAAACTAAATTTGTAGATGCTTATGCAAGAAAATGATTCATAATTCACATTATCATTGTGCACTCATCATCATAGCTTGTGCCACCAATACTGCACCAATGCTATTGCTTCAGGGGTGCAGGCTCTGAGGTCTTCATACGTGAAATGCAGTCTGTGTTGGCATTCTCTAAGAATGTGTTCCATTGACCGGACTGGGGATCCACAACTGCATGTTTCATTTTATTTTGTTTATCCCTTCATACCGCCAAAGCAGTGTCGGGACCCAGCTCCAAGGAGCCAGGAAAAACTCTGGATCACAAGAAATAAAGACAGGCAGAGGATCAGTCCACCATGCCTAATCTTGTGTGGCATAATGAGAAATACAAGGGTTATTACTCGATCTTAAGCCAAACAATAGTTGCTGTTGCCTTGGTGGGATCTGCTCATTGATAAAGGCCAACGAGCTAATTTACCACAGGGCGTCATAACTGCATGTGCTGGTTGCAACTAGCCCCTGTTGGTTTAATGATCCTGCTTTTGTGTACTAACAGCTACATTAAGCACGACTTATTTAGTTTCTTCTTCATATTCCACTGGAAACAGAAACTTGTTTTGATGAAGACTCCCCAGTTTTTTTACTGTACAAATAAAAGTGTACAAATCAGAGTTAAAAATAACAAAACAACTTTTGTCTCCATATGACTCCATAGTCGCAAAGTTGATGTGTATAATAAAAAAAAGTTTAAGCCTGTCCACCTGTGAGCACAAAAGTACTGCAGCCTAGGCAACCATGAAGGAGGGTTAGATTATGGATAGATTATTCATGGAGCTTACACTTAATGCCAACAGGAATCACCCAAGTTGGCCATTATAAACCACACTAGCCCTGGCCAGGGTTCGAGCCCTCATCCTTTTGTGTGGGAGTCAAATACTGTACCAAATGAGCTCCTGGGACACAAATGATATTAGAAACGAAAACAATTGAAGAAAGGAGGAGAATGGATTTTGGTTTCTCTTTTTGATTCCTTTCAAATTTGTCAAAGAGGGAGGTTTGCTCCATCAATCGGACAGTTGATCAAAATTTTCAATCTATAATTTTTCCTCCCTTCTTGGAGGACTCCAAATCTGAATCAGACTGGCTCATAAATCTTGTCACTCATTATTGTATCTTTGCAAAGTGCTTTTATTTGTGTTTTATGATGAGGCTCTCAAATTATGCTAGTAGACTTTTTTTTTTCCAATCTTCAAAGATTTGATGGATCGTTATTCATAAATTCATTTTTTACCTTGCTGAATTTCAATGTATTTTCCTCTCTGAATTGAGGTTTCTGAGATTTATAGCTCACCTATGGGGTATCTAATTGAGCTACTCAGGCCACGGTTGAAGGATTCCATATAGTAGTCAAAGTGTAGAAGACAGCCAGGGCGGGTTGGCCCAAGCAACTGGTCAAAGACAAGATCACCATAGCTGTTCTGGTCCTCGTAACCATTTGACAGCATCATGAATTTTGCTGTTGTAGAAAAAGGGTGAGAAAATAGGAATTTTTAACGACCATTATTATAATACATCGTGACGATGGTCACAATGAGGGATGATGATGATTTTACCATGATGATGATGATAACGGTGATTGCTTTATTGTGCAAAAATTAGGCATTGTTTTGTTGGGAAAGATTTTCAACAAACAGTACATGGGAAAATGCTATTTCTCATACATATTCATGAAAAAAACATAGACATTGAGCTAAATGCCACATCAATGACACAAACTCATAAAGAGACACTTAAATAACATGAATTGAAAAAGTCAGTAAAATTGTTTCCTTTAGGCGAGAATGACAGTCATTTGATAATTTTGAATTTGATGGTGAAAGAAAAAAGAATGTTGAAAAAAAAAAAAAGGTAAACTCAGAGAACTAAGCATTCAAGAAAAGTTTTAGGAAAGGAACAAGCAACACACTGAAAGACTGCATGACCAGCTCCCCAAAACTCTTAAATGATAAAGGAACAGAGACTAGGAGAGGAGGCGGAAATTATTTAAATTTGTGAATTGAATCAGGCAAGCATTTTAATGATTTATGAAGAAAGTGAATAATATTTAACATGCAATTATATTATATTACAGCACAGATTTACCTAAGGCCTCCCTTACCGTGGGTATTGAGATTTCCTGGAATTGAAATGTTGCTCTGGATAGAGAAAGAAGCCGAGCCTTCACTTTCATCTACCCAGTTACAGAAGCCGTTGCTGAAGTCACATGACCCTGAAATATATAACATTTCGTTCACAATTGTAAAATCTATTTCATGTTGCTTGTCAAAGTATTGTAAGAAGCATGATACAGTTTTGCTTCAAGATAAGAAAACTCAAATTTGCCTCACCAATTAGCAACAGAAAATGCACAATAGCAAAATGCACTTAAAAGCTTTACAATAATTTCTTTTCAAATTTTATGGACTTATAAACCTATTGTTGTTCATTCTTGGAAGAATGTAATCTCAGAGAAAACAATTTATCAGAAGCTGCTTTTCTCATGCAATATTTGAGTACAAAACGAAATTTGAGTCTCCATTTTTTAACTCTTGACCATATTAAGAATCATACCTTAGATGGGGTAAAATAAAAGCCCCTTTAGGCCTATCAGAGACCCGATATATTGTATTGTATTTTGCATTATTGTATTGTGAGAAATGAAGTGGGGAAATAGTCTCTGTGCATCATTTTGAAAAGAGAACAAGAAAAGGAATGAATGATATGACATACAGCAGAAATATTTGGCAAATAAATAGAGTTGTCAAATCGTAATCATAATCCATTGAGGGTTACATAGGTCAATACACATACTGTTAAGTACCCTACCGTACACTTCAATCAATATGCAAAAGGTGTAATTACAGGAATAGGGTGGGGGAGAGGGGGTGTTTGGGGGGTGAAATGCCAATTTTCACAATCAATTTGAACAAAGGCTGGGCGCCTTGGGCAATCACAAGAATCCTTTTATTCATCATACTGAGCTCTTTACCTGCTGCACCAAGCAGCCAGTGTAGTAAAAAAAAAAAAAATTAAAAAAAATAGATGGGCAATTGAAGAAGTCAAAGCGCAGGGTCTTCTTAATTACAAAAAAATAATTGTCTCATTAAAAGGAACCATGGGAGAGAATAAATACAAGAGCACATAATGTTATGATGAACCCTTTGTTTTCATCTAATTTCTTCTGTCTGGGGGAGGGAAGAGAGTGATTGCATGTGCACTTGCTGGATGAGTCGATGAGTAACAGGATAAAAGGGCAAAATGATCTCTCATAAATTCTCTCTCTGAAACTTGACTGGGAATAAATGACATGATGTTAAAAGAATGCTCTACTTGACTCATAAAAATATCACAATATGCTACTCTATTCATGTCTTGATGTTTTATAATATACTGAATTATAATAATAATACATAAAATTTCTAAAGTGCCCCATCACAACGTCATGCTCAAGGCTGCCTAAAAAAAAAAAAAATCTTAACATTTACAATTGAATCAACAAAGTAACACACACCTAAAAGGCAAACACATGTAATATTAATCCATACATATACAACTTGCTGCCACACAAACACACATCATATGGTAGATTAAGAAAAGAAATGAAATAACAGGAAACATAATTTAAAAAAACAAGAAACCCGTAGCAGCCTTGGCTGCTTTACTCCAAACTGTTTTGTTTTTTACCTCGTGCCTCAATTCCTCTAAATCAACCACACCTCCACGCCCACCCACCTCTACCCCTTTCTCCTCTAA
>JBCIKM010004800.1:0-10073 GCA_039654465.1 Melibe viridis
GGAGGAGGAGGAGGAGGAGGAGGAGGAGGAGGAGGAGGAGGAGGAGGAGGAGAAGGAGGAGGAGGAAGAGGAGGAGAGGGAGGTAGATAGAGGAGGTGGGAGGGAGAGAAAAAGGAGAAGGTGGAGGAGGAGATGGGAAGAGGAGGAAGAGGAGAAGAGGAGGGGAAGGGAGAAAGGAAGTTGATAGGAGAAGGGAAGGGAAGAAGGAGGATGTGGAGGGAGGAGGTGGAGGAAGAGGAAAAGGAGGAAGAAGGAGGAGAGGGAGAGGGAGATAGGAGGAGGTGGAAAGGGGAGAAAAAGGAGGTAGTAGATGGAGAAGGTGGAGGAGGAGGAGGAGGAGGAGGAGGAGGAGGATTTAACACTGCAATGGTAGATACACAACACATCATCAAACCAAAACAATAACGCTACGACAAGGGGAAACACCATTTTGCCACGACAGCCAATTTTTTTTAGAGAATTTAAATTTTCTATATTGTTTTACCTTATCCTTTATAGACACTGTATACTTACAACACTTTTTACTGATTAAACCATTACACCACCGGTACTGTCCTATTATTTTATTTACTTAAGCTTTCTTCATAAAACTGTCATTTAAAAATGGCAATATTGATTTGTATCACAGCATTTCAAGAAAGACAGTAGGGACCTGAAGCTTGCAGGTCTTGCCAGGGACGAGGCAATTGATGTTGCCCAAGAATGACGAGAGTTGAAGTTGACGATGGCCTAATTTGCCTTCGGCATGGAATGTAATAAGGTAAGGCATCACAAGAAAAACATAATATCGGCAAATATCACTCTACTTCTTGCACTCCAAAGGCAACCAGCAAGTACCATTTAATTGTTGTTTTAAAGGAGTAAATATATCATTGTCCCAGTTTCATTCAGTTCTATCTACACTTTTCTAATTCTTTAAACTGATAGCATGAACGGATTTACAAGTATATGTGTGTGTATGGAAACCAAACACATGGTGAAAATTTTCCAACCTCTTTTTATTGCATTAAAAGAAAGCCTATGTCTGTCTGATCATTTTAAACTTTATTTGAATCAATTTGGTTGATTCTAGCCAAAGTTATGAATTTTTATGTGATTAAAAATCGAAAAACCACATTTTGAGATTAAACATTTTCCTTTTGTTTTAGCTGAAAATACTGATTGAAAATTGCTGCTAGAGGTGTTTTTCTTCTTATCTGTTCATCTTATGGATCTTTCCCGGTATAAAACTTCTATTTGAATTAAAAGTAAGCCATAATACCTAACTTATGCTTCTGTAGCATGACTGAATGTATTGGAAAACAATTAACTTTTTCCGATGGATTTCCAAAAAAGAGGATTTGCTTTCAGAAAGCAGTTAAAGAGTTTGACTTCAAAGCATCTTCTGCCCAATAATCCAACCACTACTGCCCAATTATCTCCTGCAAAGACTGTTTGTAAATGCTTTGGCTTCCATGCCTGACACAGTGGGATGTTTTGAGACATTACCAGTCTCAACCATAAGAAAAAAGTCGAATGCTAGGGATACTTCTTCCACCATAGTTTGATTGCTTTTCCAAATTTCTCTCACAAAATTTGATATCCAACTCAGATGGACAAAAGCAGCTGTTTGTGGAAAAATATAAAATGTTTAAAGTTAACATTTAGGGTGCTTATTGTCTTGATATATTTTGCTCTGTCTTCTGTCGAAGAACGATCGATTAAAAAAGACGCCATCTTGAATTCAAAACAATTGGTAACTAACCACGAATTTAGATGTTTATTCACAACTAGTAGTAAAAAAGTACGTTGTTTTAGCTATTTTTCAAGTGAATTATGTATGGAACAAGTAAATAACATGTTTTAAGGCTAGAAGAAGGTATCGACAATGGTCAAGGGTGATCTTAGTTCATTTTTTTTATGCGGAGGCTGAAACGGGTTTGAAGTCATTCAGTGTCAGTATGTGCGGAAATTCTCAAAGAAGGAAATGTATTCATGTGCACTACACATCACATGAAAGAGCGTAAAATAACCTTTTCATTGATGTATGGTAAGAAAGGGTTTGTCCTGAAATTCACCTCGATCCACAAGGTGTAAAGTTGACCCTAACTTTTCCAAAATCAGTATGATTTTTGGTAAAAACCAAATTTTCATGATTTCAACCGACACACCTATTTTTAGCTGTATCTCACTTCGACTAGCTTTCACCATGCGGCGAGTTTCTCTGCAGCCCCACACATATTTTTCTTATCTCATGTGATTTTCTTGAAGATTTTTTAGGCCAAAGTAAGTATAGTACGTTCCACAGAGAAAAGAAAAAAAACGCGCATTTTTTCTCAATAACTTTTTTGTTATTTGTCAAATCCTTTTCCAATTTTGCTTTGTCCATGATTCAAATTTATCTTAAATGAAAATAGAATTTCAATCAGATTGGCTGTATTTAAAGAGTGCTTTACATTCTGAATTTTTCTTAACTTTCCTCAAGCGTCATTTTAAAATAAAATCACTAGAACTGAACAAGCATCACAAATGAGTATGTTCATTGGCTGTAATTTGACATTGTTTATATTGACCAAAAAACTATTTTGACACCATCAGTTTTAAACCACAAGCTATTGTAAACATGCTACACATCGCTCTTCTTGGTGCGTAAAATGCAAAGACAAAGAAGAAACCAGGTCAAAAACTGCACAATTTTGCTCAAAATTGGAATTTGATTAAAACAAAATGACTTAGAGCCACATGCAACCATTAAAAAAAAAGTATTCATGGACATAAAAGTTATGATAAAAAAAGCTGTTTTGGGGGTGGGGGGGTGGGTGGGGGGTTGGAACAGACTATAGTTGGTAAAATGCAAGTTTTTAATTTCCAATTGACTGTGTACAAGGGTGAGGAACTTTAAAATGGATGATATCAAAATAAGGATTTTTTTGTGATAGATGACAGAACTGAACGGAACAAGTGCAAGGTGACAGTATGATGAAAGAGCTGGTGACACTTACGAGGGATGCTGCACAGTCGTGAGCACGGCCTCCACCAGGCTCCCAACACACTCGGCAAAAGGCATGGGACTGTTCTCTACCAGGTTCAGCACTGCTGACACTTTGTCCTGAAACACGTGGAAAGAGTCATAATAATAATCTAATACCAACAAAATAGGATATTAATATTATCAGATGTCCCTCCTGGATAAACCAAAGTTCATATTCATTCATAAGGTACATTTTATTGATCCAACTGAAAATTACACTGTGTATGCACACATTGACATAAAAAAAGATTTCATAAACAAAACAAAAAAAGATATAATGGCACGAAACTATGAGATAAAATTTAAAAAAAAACAAAAAAAATAGTTGCCTTTTGGGTGCAAGAAGTAGAGTTGGATTTGCTGATATTACGGTTTTCTTATAATACATCGACTAAATCCATACCATGGCGAAGGCGCGTTGAGAGAAAAAGATTGAGTGTGGTCGGCAAGTGTATGAAATCGAGTGTGGGGTGTGATAGCGCCGTATAAAGGGGTTATTGGCATTATTCTGTAGTTACAATTTCACCTCTTTCACTATTTTTGCATTGTTTAGGCTTCTGTTGTGGCTGTGGTCTGTGTGGTGGTATGACAGAAAATGTATATAAAGTGATAATGTAATTTTCAATGTGCTACACGACCTGAATAAACATTGAATTGAATTGAATTGAATTGAACTTGACCTATTATCTTGAAAAAGCGAAAAAGCTTGTTTATTAAAAGCAAACTGAAAATGTTTTTGTATCCCAAAGATCTAGCTTAAACAATAATAAAAAGACTAAATAACAACAAAGCTACCAAGCCACCAAATGAAAGAAAATTATGAGGATAAAAATACAAGCGAGAAGAAACAGGGAAAGAGGACCTGGGGTGTCTCGATGACATCAATAATGGCCTTGACCTTGTCCTTCCAGGAACTGTCGTGTCTTGAATGCTTTGACACACGCTGCATAATATCCTACACAGAGGAGAAAAAAAAAAAAACACATTTAAAGTGTGCAAACACAAACAGACATCCAACCCACCCACCCCCTCCCCCACCCCACAAAAAAAAGAACAGAAAAAAAAATTTCAATTCATCAGGAGAAAAATGGAGACAGTGATTAATTTGCGTTATACTTATGAATTGATGAGTATGCTAAGGCATATGTTGACACTTATGTAAATGAACAATGGAAAGTATTTCAGAATATTCAAAAATAATTTTTTTTTCCGGGGGGGGGGGGTTGTTTCTTTCTGGGGGTGGGTTGCCTGAAATAGGAAATTAAATAGCATTAAAGAGCAAGGGTTCCTAAAACTTTTGCAAGCACTCATGACCTCTAAGTCATCATGGCAATATAAAAACAATAAATTAATGAAAATGTTAACGACATGCAACACCTTCACGTAAGCAGCAAATATCTTGTCGGCCTGAATGCCGTGGCGGGTCACATAGGGAAGTATCTGGGTCTGGAGCACGCTGGGAAGGGATTCCACAAAGGACACTGTGTCCAGCATCCGGTACACCAGGCTCTCTTTCGTTTCCTGTTTTAGGCAGACAAGATCCAATTTTTTTGTACAGGGAGGTAAAAAAATTTTTTTTTGTAATAACACATTTATTATTCAAATAACGACGTAGAAATTTGAAATTTGAAGGAAATGAAATTTCTTTTAAAGTCATTTGTTTTATATAACTCTCAAACAGAACTGAAAGGTAAAATGTAAAAGATTTTCTTTTAATTGTACTCAATTTGAACAATTTACAAAATGCACTAAAAAAAAAATTATAAATGTTAGACAACACTTATCACAAAGTCGACAAGACTTGATGGTGGAAAGGTCTTGGTATTTGATAACCAACACTATAGATATAACACCCATTCACAATCAAAATGGTTCATACAAGACGGAGCAAACCCACATGTACCAAACGCTTCCCTGGCCTGGCTGCAAGAGCATATTTTCATTTCAAACGCAATTTTCAGTCTCAGCGATATTAAGAACACCTGTTACAAAGGACTGATGTGGAATGTCTCAAGCTATTATTTATATTATATCAAAGCTTTACTGTACGTTTGTTGTGTATTTACCTGTCTGACAACTTCTAGAGGCAGGTGATAATTGTAGCATGTCTTGAGCTCTTCCAAGGTGTTGAGGTGTCGCAGGCAGTCCACCAGGGGAGTCAGCAGCTTCTCTTCAAGCGGGACACTACTCCACTTATACGACAACAATCAAAGAAGAACAGTAGCAGAAAACAAAGAATAACGGAAGACTAAAAGTCTATTGCCAATAAAAAGATACATTGTGTAGTTTTTCCTAAAGAAACAGAAAATCTGTATGTCTATCAGTTCCTGAGCTATTTAAATTCTTTATCGTACAATAAGAGAAAAAAATCACAAACACATCGCATTTCTGCACAGCAAATGCCTTCTGGGCATCTGTCCAAGACATTTTTGCTAGCAATTACGAGGTTTACCAAAACAAAAATAAATGCACAAGATTTGAAATGCTGAGGTTTCATCTCATTTTTGCTCAATTTTGGCACTGATTGTTGGGCAAGTAAAAAAGGCATTAAGGTTTTACTGAGTTTTATCAACTTTGGCACACCTGATGTGACTTTTTCTGTCTGACACCTGCCTTAGATCACAGAATAGTTAAAATGCAATTCAGATTTAATACCTCTTTATTTCTCTTCGTTGGATAAAAGAGGACAGGTTCAAACCACATACATGAGGAATATGACGTGTCAATGATATGATGATGATGATGATGATGATGATGATGATGATAATGATGATGATCATCATCATGATGCCTTACGTTGCAGTTCATGAAGACAGCCTCTTCCTCTGTGGACAGGAATGCGTGTTCATGGAGACACTGGGTCATTCTACGACACAGACCAATGGCATCAGCTGGCCAGGTAGGCTGGGAATGAAATCGAGAAGAAGAAAAAAATGTTAAAGACAACATAGCACTTACTTAGGTCCATATTCACAATGTAATAATGTAATGCAATAATCCATTTATATAGCAACAAATCCATACAGGGCTCTTTTAAGCGCTTACAATGGTGTTATCACCAATCAGCTTTAGCTGGTGATTGCCATTGTCGGAATACTGTGTAAAGCTGATGGTTGCAAAGACCACGCCAAGCACAGGCAAACCATTTTGCAGGGATAAATTTTGTTATTTTGCCTGGATGGCTGCCTTGCAGCCAACACAAACATACTCATAGCACTTTTCAAAGACATTTTATTATGGTCATGCTCTTTGTGCTTCAGTAACAGGTAAGACAACACACCTGGTGAGATTCCATGGCAGCCACTATATTCAAGGTCCAGTTCACAACTGCCACCTGGGGAGATTAAATCAATGTAATTTTTTCATGATATTTCCATTACCATAAAAGAGTCATTTACTAAAGATAGATGTTGACAGCTATACAATTCAATTCGAATTAAAGAATACCTCACTTCATTCGAGAACAATTAATAGAACAAAAATAAAAAGACTTTTCAAATATTTCACATTTGTCATAACCAAAATCTAAGGTTACATTTTTCAATCTCCTTCAAAAATAAAAATTTGAATCATTTCAAAAATAACTGCTGGAACCTGAGCATGGATGCAAGTTCAGAGGACTGAAAAAATCCTGCAAGACCTCCTTCTCCTTCTTCATGGCAGCCAACACCATCATGTTGGCGACAATTGCAAGACTTAGGCAGCATTTGGAAAAACCGACAAGACCCATGCTCTCCTTTCTGATGCTCAAACCCCAGTTCAAATCCCATGCTGGGGGGTGTAGTTTTAATTCTTGCTGCACAATTGCACCACCTAAACTGCAATGATGCACTGCAACTTAAGCCTGGCTTGTCCAAGTCTTCTCTTAGGACAGAACTGATAGAGAGAAAAAAATGACCTAATGTTTATTGCTTGTTTTCGGGCAACATGACACAAGGGTCATAGAGGCGCCCACCAACAGGCTGAAACATTCCAGTTTTCTCTATGCCATATCACGACAAGTCAATGCTTTTTTCCTAACTTCCTCGTGCCAAGAAACCAAACTTTCAATGATTAAAAACAATTTACTGCGCATTTTCACTTCATTTCATTTCATGCTTACCATGTCCTCTGTGAAGGTGTCACACTTGCCCAGGAAGGGAACGACGTCCTCCACTAGCCAGTCCGCTACTCTGTCTGTGCTGAGGGCGGGGGAGGAAGGTGGTAGGGTCAGCAGGATTTTACCCACCATTCCAGGCTTGAGGTGATTGGCTAGGTCATTCTGTTAATAACCCAAGACACAAGAGAAGAGAATCAAAGTTAAATTTCAGATCCCTGATTATATATGTATAAAGAAGATAAAATACAAAAAACTAGAAAATAAAATATAATTATCAATGAATCTTATGGACTTCTACAACAATATCAAATACAGCACTGATCCTATTAAAGATGGATATAAAGCTCAAAAGTCCCTGGTTGTAGACAGCTTTCCAAAAAAATGGAAAACACCTAACAGGTAGCTTGTATCATCATATGTATTATTTGTTTGATGTCTGCCAGGGATGTGGTAATGTAAAGCATTTAGAATATGATGGTGACCGTGGATTAACACTATAAAGGCCTAAATGTCATTTAATTCGATTTAATATGGAATCATGGCGATCAATCATCTTTTAAAATAAATGTTTTTGATATCTGAATATCATAAAATTTAAACTTTATTGTAAAGATAAGAGAAAGATAAGTAAAATAAGATAAATAGTGCTTATTGCACAAGTTTCTTTGGACATCATTTTTTTTTTTTTCACAAGTTTTGATCAAACTTGTATTTCAGTGAGTTTTAACGAGCTGAAATGCAAATGGTTTGACCAAAACAAGTAAAATAAAAATGATATCCAAAGGCACGTATTGTATCCATTTTACACCACATGTGGGTTAAATTAGAATATACATTTAGTTTTCAAACAAGAAGAAACATTCAAAAGATTCTGTAAGCTCTCTTCTTAACTCACCACTCCTATAACTCTTTCGAAAGTTTCCATTCACAAAGGATACAAGAAAGAAAATCACTGGAATGTTCCTTTTTAAAGTAAAAAAAAACAAACTATCATACTCGAAGAAAAATAGTAATTATTAATGTTGAATTTTTTTAATATGGACAATTTAAATCTCAGTGTCAATACATCGAGAAAACGTTTGACCATTTTATTGCACAGACAAGAACGACACTGACCTTTTGACCATCACCTTCGTGAAGCAACTTTTCCCCCTGTTTTGAATACTTCATGAATGGGTGACGTCATTAAATACTCTCTATTGTCATTGGATTAACCAAGGCGTAAGAATCATGTCTCGTACTTTTCGTTGTAATAGGAAAATAATCAACACTAGTATTTTCTCTTTATGTCACTAAGAGGTTTGTTATAAAACATTTTGTTGACCACAATAGTGGAATTCCTCTTGCATTCTCATCTCACATAAGAAAAAATCCAAAATTTAAAAAACATTACAAAGAACTGATTTAGAGCTATAATTGAAATAGAATAACAACAAATGTATATGGCATGAAATCGATGACAAATAAACCCCCATTATTAGGTGATATTTGAAAATAGAGCCTTGAAAATCCCATGTCCACCCCTTTGAGCATCAATATAATAATTGATTTCGTCAAAGCGCCTTACTACGGAGGGTTTTCTGCGCATTAAAGCAAATCAATATAGTTATCATCACCAGCTAAGGTATTATTCTACAAACTGTTGGCTGTTTTTATTGTATGGAGTCCATTAACCCACTTTCTAAAGATAGATGCCGTGGAAAACCATTGGCAGCATACAGTAAGAAAAGAACTATACAGATCCGTTTGTTTGTGTAATTTAATTATAAGAGCTAAAATAAGAAAAGCAATTTCAAGCTTTTCATTTTTGTTTTATTCAAGTACTCTTTTGGGATTTAAAAATCATGATTCATATTCTTTCAGATTGTTTAAGGTTTAGTCCAGGTTATTTTGAAGTTTCGGTAAATCGGGTCACATCACCTTCGATTATTAAAATAAAAATAAATCACTGTCACTGCTTTGCTCCAGGTGCTTTAAATTACCATATCCCTGATTATAAAAATAATAATAATAATAAAAATGATGATGATGATGATGATGATGATGATGATGATAAAATTAATAATAAATCTTCATTGTCAATGAATGCGAATTTGTTTTTTTTGTTTTTTTGTTTTTTAACCATCTACAGCCAGGCCGATATAATTTAATAGGAAAGTAACTAAAGTCACAAAATGACACACCACAAATGTATAAACAGTCACACACAGGACAGCGTGTACCTACCTTGAAGCAGTGCCACAGGTCCAAAGCCTGCGCTGGTGTCTGTGCGGCCAGGAGCATGATGACAGACTCCAGGATGTCTGCATGCTGGAACTGCTTCCAGGCATCGGGGCTGAACCCGAATAGTGGACAAGGAGGGGAAGACAATTTACTATACACATATAAAATTAAAGGGCTCTTTTCTTGCTTCTGAGATTAAAAAAAAATTATTACAAAATCTTTTTTTTTTTTCCACCCAAGATGAGACAACCATCACAACTCTAGTCCAGTAGCACTGAAAACCTTGGTACACGAGAGACACTTGTTTGTTGGTTTCTTCTGCTGCTTGTTTTAGGGCACCAAGACACACAAGTGTCAAAGAGGTTGGAGAACCCTTATAAACGAAATATATAATATGAGTGATTGGAAGAAAAACAATGAAACCAGTGAACATGGCACCGGGTCACCATTCTCTTGACTGCAAAGCCTCATTACTATCTGGGCTGTCTACGACTGATACTGCTGCAGAATTGCAAAATAAGCATCAGGAATAAACACCCCTTCCCCCTTCTCTCCTGACTTGGTTTTCTCTGTCTCTTTGTCTTCACCAGCCTCTTCCTCCTCCCTCTGTACTTGGTATTCTCTGTCTCCTTGTCTTCACCAGGCTCTTCCTCCTCCCTCTGTACTTGGTATTCTCTGTCTCCTTGTCTTCACCAGCCTCTTCCTCCTCCCTCTGTACTTGGTATTCTCTGTCTCCTTGTC
>JBCIKM010004911.1:0-17125 GCA_039654465.1 Melibe viridis
CTACTACTACTACTACTACTACTACTACTACTACTACTACTACTACTACTACTACTGCTGCTGCTGCTGCTACTGCTCCTCCTCCTCCTCCTCCTCCTCCTCCTACTACTACTACTACTACTACTACTACTACTAGGCTACTACTACTACTACTACTACTACTACTACTACTACTACTACTACTACTACCACCACCACTACTGCTACTACTACTACTACCACCACCACTACTACTACTAATACTACTACTACTAGGCTACTACTACTACTACTACTAGGCTACTACTACTACTACTACTACTACTGCTGCTGCTGCTACTACTACTACTACTACTACTACTAAAGGATTTTAACGTTAAGTTCCTTGCTACTACTACTACTACTACTACCGTTTTTTTTTTCGTGCAATTCATAATAACCTATCACAGCGTTGCGTAACATCCGTGGTACTCACTTTCGGATCTCTTGTAGTCACAAGACTGCTAGAAACTGTACTGTTATTAATGTCTCTTACATCAGTTTGAGACAACAAAAGTAATGAATCTAGACTATAATATAAGAAAAAGGAGAAAGGTAAACATGACAACTTTTTTTACTTTAGTAAACCTCTAGTGAGAGTTAATATGTAAAAAGTACAAATATTAGAATATGCCGCTGTCTTAGAAAATTGTGTAAATTGCAACATACTTTCTTTTTTGTTAACTTGCTCATCATCGTGTCAGAATAGAGCAGTATTGTGGAGCAAAAATAGTTTGTTATATTGGTCTAATTTGGGCTGGAGGTCAAGTGTATTTTGAAAACAAAATCCAAAGTAGAGGCTGCTGGAAGCTGGGTCGTCATCGAGTATAAAATACCGTGGTAGGAGTATGTACTAAGGAACAAGTATACAGGACGTTTCCTGTTACCCCTTCAATCAACAGGACAAACAAACAACACAAAACACTTGAAATCAGCGGTACTCCTTTAGAATCTGGGTCCTGAGCTGAGGTCGCCGCCATTTGGTTTATTTTCGAAGAAATGGGAATTGAGCCGATTACCATATTGGCCTTTTTGGATTTTTTTCTTTCTTGGTTTTTGTTTTTGTGACACACGTTCGATTGACAAGAGTCACCTGTTGAGACTTGGGATCTTTTTTGTGTTGGTTTTTTTATATTCATTTCATTTTTGTTTTAGTTCTTGTTTTTTTATATATATTTTGGGTACGCTTCGCAAAATGAAGGACAGATGTAAGTCTTTGACACTAGGAATCACACGGGTAGGGTAAGTTGCGCATCATACCCTGTGGCATGAAAAACAGCGAAGAAAGTTTGATAATACCTTTTTAAAAATTCTACCTTTTTTTTTCAAGCATCTTCATTTGTTTTTAATTATTTTTTAATAGTTACTTTTAATTTTTTGTTTTGTTTTTAAGCCTTCTCATTCATTAAAGTGATGTTTTTTGGATTATTTTTGTTTTTGCTATTTTTAGTTGTATCATTATTATTATTATTATTATTATTATTATTTATATTACTATTATTATTATTTCTATTATTATTATTATTACTATTATTTATTTCAATGATTAATGTTAATTTGGTAGTTTTCATAATAAAAACACCTGGCAATGTATTTCAGTAACTTGCCATGTAAACAGATGGGACCCAGATTCTAAAGGAGTACCAAATCAGCAATGTGTAGAAGTGATAATGAAATCAATGGCTCGTGGAAAATGAGATTTAATTATCACATTTGTATATTAAGGTGTGAATTTAAGACATAGTATGATGCCGATATCTAGGTATGTGTTCTGTTATTCTATTCTATTATAATTTTCTTTCAGGTGAGAATGTTGATCTAATTAGATTGTTGATAACATGTTTGGGTCACGTGTGTGGAGAAAGGTGATGCTGCAACGGTGTACTAGACATCTCAATTTGCTTTGGCATCGAAAAAAAGTCCCAGTTTGCACCAACCGATGTTTGTCTACAACATGTGCTATTTTGGTAAGACTTTTGATAAAGTGAGGTAGTGGTAGCTTTTGAGACTATTTAGGAGCAATTTTAATGATTATTAGTGGTAAAAGTTTGTGGTGTAAAAATGAAGCTTTTCTCTCCCCTTTTAAATGAATGCGGGGGGTAATTTCCCTACTAGGTTGTGCTCCTGTGCACAATATAGTCACAGTTGGAGTGTTGCTAAATTTTTTGATAGAGGAAGTCAGGTTTTTTGGTAAATAGTCACAGAAGGATAATAAATCAGAAAATTACCAGGTGTAAAATCTTAACTTGAGTATTTGTCGTGTAACTTACTTTTGTGTGTTTGTGTGTGTGTATGTGTGTGTGTGTTGTTTTTTTTTTTTGGGGGGGGGGGGGGGAAGGATTTGTATGTACTATTCTCTTTACCTTGTCACTTGAAGTACGTTTGAAAACAAATTCTGTTTTTTGGGATGAATAAAGTATTATTTTATCTTGTCTTATCTTATCTTATCTTATAAACACAAGAACTCATATTATACCAACCAGATTATTTGAAGGCAGAAGTTGCGAGGATTCAGACTTATATCAAAACATTCTGGGAATGGAGGGGGATGATGCTGAGGGTTGGACAAGATATGGTACGTTTTTTGGGGGTCAGTTAAAAGGGAATAAAAGATGACAACAACTGTTTGATTTCATGCATAGTGTAGTAATGGGAGGCTTTTTACTGCTGTTTTTCCCTTTGTCCAAGTTAATTTGTTCTTTTCTTTCCACAGCAACAAATGCAGGGCTTAGATTTTGATTTGAAAGAATTTCCAGTGGAACGGATTCGGAATTTTTCCATCATTGCTCATGTGGATCACGGCAAGAGCACCCTGTCTGATCGCTTGCTAGAAATCACTGGTACGATTGGTTTGTTTTGCGATGGAGACGAGTTTGGTTGATTAAAATGTGCTCATAAAATGATCAGACAGTGTTTCATTACTTTCCTATTTGTTTTTGTTTAGATCTTATATATGTTTAAAATTCATAAAAACCTGACTCAGACAAGAAAATTTGACTTAGCACGTGTGTAGAAATTCTGAACTAAGTCATTTATCTAAAAGATTCGTCTCTGAATTAAGAAAGCATTTCTTCTGGTTGCAGTTTCCATTTCAGAAGGAGGAATTATAGTCTTAATGAAGTGTTTCTCATTTCAATATTGACAAGAAAAGTAGAGTTATTCAACTAAGATTTTAAGTTCACCAAATTTAGGTAACTTTCACTACTACTGTGAAGTAATTTGTTTACATACAAGTTCATTCATTTAGTTGCTCCATTGAAGGTGAGTTTGATATAACAAGTCTGCTATTCTCTATTCACCTGCCCAACCCAGGTACGATTCCTAAAGGAGACAACAATCAGGTTCTGGATCGGCTGCAAGTGGAGAGAGAAAGGGGCATAACTGTCAAAGCTCAAACTGCTACGCTTGTCTACAATTACAAAGGGCAAGACTATTTGCTCAATCTGATTGACACGCCGGTAATGAATATATTGTAGAGCCCTTTGTTTTAATTTTTTCGGTGAAGATCGCTCGTTTTGTGGAATTCTTTTGCATTTATGGAAATAAAACTCCGATTTTTTTTATTTATTAAAAAAATTTTGATTTGTAAAATTTGTGAGGAATATGAGATTAATATTTTGTCAAGAGTGTTGCAAAGTGGAGAAATACATTAAACTGGTTTTATGTTATGGGGTTTACCAAATGTTTGTGGTGGTAAATGTACAAGGCAAAATTAAATATAAGTCTGTCTCTTATTATGATGATTTTCTAATTTCAAAACAACTCTTCGTAACTTTTTCTTTTTATGCTGGCAGTAGCCTTACTTTTCAGTCTGTCTGAATCATGTGTCTTTTCAATACCTTTTATGATTGTGTTTTAACGATAGGACTATTTCATTAGGTCCAACCAGAAGAGTTTTATTATTTATTTGAACGTTGTTCTACCCCAGGGTCATGTCGACTTCCATTATGAAGTGTCCAGGTCGCTTGCAGCGTGTCACGGAGTCATTTTACTAGTCGATGCAAATCAGGTACTATAGTACTATGCTTTTAAATGAGCTGTATGATTTGAAGTTGACTGGGTCTTTTCATATCTCAGCTACTTTTGGTTGAAATCTAAAAATATGATCTGTCTGGCAAAGGATTTACAAAGGTATTCGATCTCTCAAAAGCAGTCAATGCAGAAATGAAGACTATTCCTCAATCAGAGTAGAAGAGTGTGTTTGAAAGTTGATGCATAAAACTTAAACACTGAGTATACAAATGGAAAGAACTGTTTTGAATGTGTGAAAAAACAGCTCTCTAGATTAAGAAGTTTTTGTTTTTTTATAAACAAATCTATTTGCAATACTAATTAACCACTCTGTGTATGTTGTGTAAAACTAATTAGCATTTAAATTTTAGTACAACAAACCTTGACCTTTCTCACCAGCCTGTTTCCTCATGTTGTAAAGTAGTGATAGTGAGGTGACGACTGAGCTCTATAAAAATCTTTTTCTTTGCTCTCTTCTCATGCTAGGGCATCCAAGCGCAGACAGTTGCAAATTTCTACCTGGCCTTTGAGCAAGAGCTGGCCATCATCCCGGTGCTCAACAAGATCGACCTGAAACATGCCCAGCCTGAAGTTGTGTCTGAACAGATACACAACATGTTTGACATTGACAAATCGGAGATCCTTAAAGTAAGAATTTTCATTTACAGCTTAAGTAATGATGCCCTTTTTTGACTTTGTGGTAATGTAATTACTCGGGTGTCCAGGGGAAGGTCTGTAAGTGACTGTTGGGAGGTAAAAGTCATTTACAGGGTGATCCTGGAAGAAGTTTGGCAGACATAAATAGCAATAAAATTGGTATAGTTCACATATCACAATCAACATTTACAGAAGGCATGTGCTAGTTTGTCTTTTTTGTAAGTAATGAGGGGAGCAGAAGTGTCATGTTTCCTGTTGCTTTTTGTCCCTCTGCTCGCTTTACTATCTACCTCTTTGCTAGTATAACCATCCGCCTTCTCAATATTACTGGGATTGGTTGGATATTTGAGGCAACATGCCTTGGCTGCTTATTTAGTAAGGCAGCCATGTCATGAGTCAAACCCTGAGCCCATTTGATGCCTTACTGTGGAGTCCCTCCTAGAATAACCGATTATACCAGTCCAATGTTTTCTCCTTGGTGAATGGAATGGGAATTACCACCAAGTTGACTGTGCCTCTAAACCCGTTCGTGAGTTTTACACACACAACAGTAATAATACTGTCGGTCGATATAAGTGAAGAAGAAAAAGGAGCATAATATGTGAGAGATTGAATCACTGCCTTTTTTTTCTTCAAAATTATGCTATGGCTTATCTACTATGGTGTTAAGTATCACAAATTTGGGGAAAGTGTGATTTATTGCACTTTGAGCCTTAACATGAAAATGATACGTTAGTTGCTACTTTTCTGATGAATACACATTGCTGAGAATGACATATTGATGCTGCACACCCATCTTGTTTCTTTTGCATCCAGGTCTCAGCCAAACAAGGGGAGGGAGTTACCCAAGTCTTGGATGCTGTCATTGAAAGAGTGCCACAGTAATTTTTTTTTATTGATTTACCTCTGTCGTTTGTAGGCACTTTCTTTCTCTCTCTCTTTTAAGTGTGGTTTGATCTGTACTAAATGAGGAAAGTACCTAAAGAAATTGTGTACTTCTTGCATCTGAGTTTTTTTAAAAAAAATATTTCCTAATCCCTTGGATTTTTAGTGTAAAAAATACCGAAGCATGAAGTTACAATTAAGATAGGAAGATGCCTGGCATAAGGCTCAAAATCCTGCAGCTCTTACTCTTACTTGTCAGCCATTCCATAATGGTCAGAAACTTCTTTGATGTATAAATTCCCTGACCATTTCAACTTTCATTTCTATGTGTCAAGCTGCTTCCTTGTAATACACAGAAGCAGGCTCCTCTCGACACTGTACTCAAACAACTGTTTTTGCAATCTTTGCTTCCTTGTGACATTCTAGCCCCCACCACGACAGAGAGAAGCCTCTGCGAGCCTTTGTATTTGATTCCTGGTTTGACAAGTTCAAAGGAGTTGTTGCCCTTGTGTCTGTTTGCGATGGTATTTTGTCCAAAGGTGAGTACCCACTCCTGCAATTAGTTGGTGTTATTGGATGATGAGTAAAAGGTTGTTGCAACAACAACAAAATTTAAAAAATGGGTTCTGAAAGCACTGCATTATTTATTGTGTAACTCCACGTCTCAGTCCCATGACACAATTTTTGTTTTTGCAGAGGATTTCTCCTTTTTAAAGAACTCAATCAGAACTGTTTATAACTTTTTCCTACTAAAACGGCAATTTCTTAAAAAAAAAGAATTCGATACTTAAAGTAATTCTCACACGGTTCAGCTGGTGAAGGCTTTTTAAAATCATAAGCTTTTTATGCTTGCTTCCATTCAATTTCATGTTTTTTTATTTTTTTTTTTATTCATTTGTTAGGTGACAAAGTTACTTGCTGCAGCTCACTGAAAACCTATGAGGTCTCGGAAGTGGGAGTTATGCACCCAACACAGGTCACCTGTCCAACACTGTAAGTCTAGGCAGGTTATGAGCGTTTTCATGTTGGGCATTGTTGTTAGCCTGTGTGACACTGCGTAGCAAATTCTGTGGGATACTGAGTGGCCAATTCAATGGGACACTGCGGAGCAAATTAGTTAAGTGTAAGGATATTTGAAGAATAGAAGTATGATCATCAAACTGTGATTTGAGAGCCCTATTTAAAGTAATGAGATCAAGACTGGGTGGGTTGCCAAAGCATAGAATTTGTTGGAGGAGAATTGAAATAGGTCAGGGGTGATGTATCACCGTGATTGTGAGATAAAAGGAAAGTGCTTGAATTTCAGCAATAAAATGCTGGCAAAATTGGCTGCTTGATTTATTTCACACCTTAACCAAGCCATTTTCAAAAAAAAAAATTATGGAATTGAGATTTGGGAATCAAACGTTTATTTTAAAGGGCACTCATTTTGATACGACTTACTTGTCTTTCCAGGTACGCCGGCCAGGTGGGCTTTATCATGATGAACATGCGAAACATCAGCGAGGCTCAGATCGGAGACACGTTCCACCATGAGAATATCCCTGTGGAGGCCATGCCAGGGTTTAATCAGGCCATCCCTATGGTGAGCAGTATAAGTGCATGTGTTGCACCCACTGCTTTTCTCTTTATGCTCATCATCATGTCCCAGTCTTCAAATTTTACAGGAGAGATAGAAAAAAAGTTACTAAACGTTACTTTTACACAACTTGAGTGACTCTATTTTTTAAAGTTTTAAAATCAAACTTAAGGATTAATTGATCTGTCTTGATTCAATCTGTAAGCTGAATTTGTAAACTCATCGTAGCCAAAAACTACTAATACTTGTTGTCTTATGGAAAAAAATCACATTATTTAAGCGAAGAAACCATTGGGTCATCGGTACTGGGACTGCCACTCACAATGCACATTTGTTACTCAATACATCAGCAGTCAATCATTTTATAGGGTTATGTGTCAAATCAGATCAGAGCCTTTGCTCTTGTGCTTTTTGGTAAGGCACTTAACCACACATGCCTTTTATTGTTATTGGATGAGTGTAAAATCTTGAAGCCTCCCCTGGTTGTAGAGAAGATTGTGTTTGTCAGAAAACTTGTAATTCACCACCTAACAGACTGCATGTATTATCTGTGCTACTCTTTTGTTACCAAGGATGGAGTTAAAACATCTTGATGGTTGTTGACAAGTGACGTGTAAAAGCTTTTAAGGCTTTTAAGTTATTACTATTTTTTTGTCCAACTAAAGAGCCCTGCACAAAGGAATTAGACATGAGAAAAACCTTGTGCTGAATAGCATTATTTTTTCAAGAGCCACATGACAGGGACAAGGAAAGTTTTAAGTAATTTAGATGGTGTCAATAATTTTACAGCCTTGGTAGTGTAATGGTTATCACACTGGACTGGCAATCCAGAGATCTGTGGTTCCATTTCTGGCTGTGGAAGTTGACTTTTTTAGATGATTTATTATCTTTATTTTCTTCACTGTTCTCTACGGCTTTGTCTTGTCATTCATTTGAAACTGTACTAATACAACTATTCATCATTGACTGACCATTTGATGGTTGAATTAAGTTATTTATTGAACGTTTTCAACAAAGCATTATTGAATGTTGCAAAAATCATCCAAATCATCCTGAAGCCTAGTGAATCCTTTAACGACAATACAAGCATCCACGGTTTTCAAGTTGACATCATATGGGAAAATAACACCTTATAAAAAGTTTGAGAACCAAATGCTGATGGACGCAAATCTCTTAACTCTGACAGGTGTTTGCAGGCATGTACCCCATGGACCAATCAGAGTATCCCCAGCTGCGCGGTGCTCTGGACAAGCTCACTCTTAACGACCGGAGTGTTGATGTCAAACGGGATAGCAGGTAGGATGGTGAACTTTCTACTCAAACTGTTTTCTTTATGATATGGTCTTTTCCCCTCTCTGCTTATCCTCCTTTTATCATTCTATTCTTAAGCTCCTGTTGATGTGTGTATTTGTACATTTGTCTACTCCTGAAGTGGATCATAGAAAAACTTAAGTCCTCTTGAAAAATCATTGTCTTATCTACCTAGTAATAATAATGATCGTGATGTGAAAATCAATGTTTAAGAAATAATGAGTCAAAACGGATAATTAAGTTTTGTCCAGTCACGTTATTATCCTCCTGTTTTAGGGAGCACCTAGGAGGAGGAGGAGGAGGAGGAGGAGGAGGAGGAGGAGGAGGAGGAGGAGGAGGAGGAGGAGGAGAAGGGAGAGGAAGAAGAGGAGGATGAAGAAGAAGAGGAGGGGGAGGCAGCCACCAATCCATGTTTTGATGTGAGTCATGCCTTATTATATTTTATGTCTGCCATAATCGTAGTTCTAGATTTTATCACCATGGAATTCTCTGTTTTTTCAATAAACTTTTTTTTACGCCCGTCATCAGTCCTGCCTTAGGTCAAGGTTTCCGGCTGGGGTTTCTGGGATTGCTGCACATGGACGTGTTCAATCAGCGGCTGGAGCAGGAGTTTGACGCATCCGTCATCGTCACATCACCCAATGTGGCCTACAAAAGTAAGCGCATGTTTGTTGCCTAGGCTGCACAGTGTGTGTGTGTGTGTTTGTGAGTGTGTGTGTGTTTGTGTTTGAGTGTGTGTGTTTGTGTGTGCGCGCGTTTGTGTGTGTGTGTGTATGTGTGTATGTGAGTGTGTTTGTGTGTGTATGTGTGTTTGTGTGTGTGTGTGCGCGTTTGTGGGTGTGTTAGTGTTTCTGTGTGTGTGAGAATGTGTGTTTGTGTGTGTCTGTTTGTGTGTGTGTGTGTGTGTATGTGTGTATATGTGTATTTGGTTTATGACATGTATGGAATTTGCCTTGGTTGAAAAAATATCTGCTAAGAGTCATAATTTGATGGTAATGCATACAGCAATGATCATGGTATAGTAATAACCTTTTACTTTTTGATTTGTATAATTATTATATTTGTTCAGGATAAATAGATGCAAATAATTTATGTACAGGAATGTGTGTCCTTTATGTACTGAAGCCTATAGTCCTTGTATATTTTTTATTTTCAGTGAGAATTTCTGGTGAGAAGAACATCAAGCAATATGGTTCCGAGATGGTGACAGTCCTCAACCCATGCCTGGTGAGCACTCCATGCCGTGTTTTCTGTATACCACACACAGACACTGTGTGAATGTGTATATGTGTGTGTGTGAGTGTGTGTGTATGCAGGTATTTTGTGTGTGTGTGTGTGTGCAAACATTTTGTGTGTGTGTGTGTGTCTGTGTGCGCAGACGTTTTGTGTGTGTGTGTGTGTGCATGTGTGTGTGTGTGTGTGTGTGTGCAGATGTTTTGCGTGTGTGTGTGTCCATGTGTATTTGTGATTGTCTGAAGTCAAGACAATCATTAATATTAATCTGATTGATCATCTTGTTATCTACCTTGATTAAACAATTTTTTCCTCAGGAATTTTTGTCTAATTCTAATTCATATAATACTTCAATGAAAGCATGGCATCACATTATTATGTTGCTTTCTTTTTATTATATTTTATCTAATTTTTTTTTTATTGCCTTTTGGGTGTGTGTTGCTTTGCCGATTCAATTGTAAATGTTAAGATTTTTAATTTTTAATTTTTTTTTGAATAGGCAGCTAATATAAAGCGCCGTGATCATGACATTGTTGTTGTTGGGTGCTATAGAAATTTTATGTTTTATTATTATTATCATTACAGTGGAGCCTCAGTATTACAGGTCCTGATATAACAGGGACCTGGTTGTAACAGGGTTTTAAAATCCCTGTTTTTTCTCTCTCTTTGTCTTTAGTAAAATTTAGTGGGGACCAGTAGAGCCTAATCGGTTATAACAGGGGTTCCGAAACCCATCCAATCTCACAAAATTCATTACACGTAAAACGTATTACACTCTGGTGAGCTCACTGCTAAAGGCAACGAAGAGCAAGGCTGGTTCATGAATAGATGTGTAAAGCTACCTACTCACACGCTGCTTCTCTACTGTATGTCACTAGCCTACTGTTAGTACTAGGCCTACCTGCACTACAATACAGCGGTCATGAGCCTTGCTGCAGGTGGACAGCCTGTACCGGTAACACAAAACATACACACAGCGGTCAGCATGAAAGAGAGAGGAGAGAAAGAGAGAGAGGCTTGTTGCAAACCAGTTGCACACACCGCAACCCACCCCAGGACTGTTACACTGTACGTACTGGCTAAGTCCATTCATTGTATGCTGAGCTCTCTGCTTTCACAGGTACGAGCACACACACTTAAAACTCAAATGAATGAAAAGAACAAGGGCTATTCTATTGAAAAAGTGGCCCCATTTGCATAACATGGGTCTGTCTGCACTACCCACACACACACATAGGCATACACGACGACCAATCAGTGCGTTCTAATTCCTAAGGCCCTCATTCTTTTGTGTAGAAGTAGTAGTCGTAGGTCTATACTATTCCTATACTTGAGCCAGTTTTGGTTATTTTACTTGAATTCGGCTATAACAGGACTCGGTTATAACAGGGATTTTAGGCTGGTCCCACCATCACTGTTATACTGAAGTTCCACTGTATTATTATCATTATTTTGGGTTTTGTTTTTTTGTTTATTTTGCCTTTTCCTTCAATCTTGTCTCTTTGTACTGTAATGATATTATCATTTGTAATTACAGAGGCATAAAGAAACTTTATTCAATAGTTCAAATTCGAATTTGTTACTACACGGTTTAATTCTCTATAGAGAAAAGAAGATCACTGGTGGGTATTTTGGAGTGCATGTTCCTTTTTGCTGTTTCTCCAGATGCCCGACCCTGCCATTGTGAGTGAATACTTTGAGCCCATGGTGAACGGAACAATCATCTGTCCTGCAGAATTTGCAAGTGACATCAACGCCCTATGCCTGGTGGGTCCTCAGCCTGTCTGGGAAAGTTTGCATCTATTACTATTGGATTGAGACATGAAATGAAAAGAAAACAAACAAACAAACAGGAAAACCTTTCAAGTGAAACAGAATAGAATCAAAACTCAGATGAATGACTGACTAGACTTATGCCTCTGTGCCCTGTGGTAAATCGGCTCATTGGTCTCTCTCTATGAGCAGATACCACCAAGGCAACATCAACTATTGTTTGGCTTAATATTGAGTAATACCCCATTTGTATTGCTCATTATGACATTCAAGATTAGGCATGGTGGACTGATCCTCTGCCTGTCTTCATTTCTTGTGATCCAGAGTTTTTTCCCAGATCCTTGGAGTTGGGTCTCGACACTGCTAATGGAGTATGAAGGAATTAGGATAACAAAACAGACTTATGCCTCTTGCTTCTGCTGGGAACAGAAGGCCCCAACTAAGCTCCTCTAAAACACATGCTTTTGGCAGTTCTTCCATGACATTTGAGCTGCCTGTGATTTGTTGCCAAGTCTGTTTTGGCTGACCTAAATGATGAAGTAACATCAACACAATTCATGATGACCTGAATCCCACCAAAAATAATTTTGGAATGTAAACAAGAAGTGAAGACAAATTGCCTAAATGTAGAGAAAGAAATCATGGAGTAAAGAACAGACAGAAATAACAGAAAGAGAGGTTTTAAGCTCATAGAAATGAGCAGAATAACCCTTGTTAAAGATCTCTGATCTGCTGTACGATTTTATGAATACCAGCTAAACTTTACATCAAAAGTACAAAGGGCCAATGATAAAAAAGAGAGAAAGAGTCGAATGTGACTGGAACTGGAATGTGATAAAATTCTTGTTGCAATGTCATATCAGAGTATGTAATTCAGGTGGAAACAAATAAAGTAGACTGTGTTTTTCTTCTCATATTAAAACAAAATCTAATTTGTTTGGTTGATTTTAAAAATATTTTTTATAGGATTGTAGTGACTACCATTATTTACTTATGCTTGTCACTGGCAGGACTGTTTTACTGACTTTAATTTGCATTTAAATACGAAGATGATGGTGTCCTCTTAATTGTCAAATTCACTGATGTTTTCATCACTTAAAAACCCTGAAATCCATTATTTTATTGACAGTATGACTTTTATTTTTTGTTGTGACTGACATCATTGCTACAAGGATCGTCGTGGTGATGTGCGAGACCAAACATACATAGACAACAGCCGGATCATGATCCAGGCCCGATTCCCCCTGTCAGAGATCCTGGTGGATTTCTTCGATGAGCTCAAGTCCAAATCGTCAGGTTATGCCAGGCAAGGGGCAATGACAATCACTGTCCATTCCACCGAAAAAAAAAATAGCTTTTTTTTTCAATACCTTTTTTTGTATCTGGACAGATCGTTTTAAAATTTTTCTCTTTTGAATGCAAATTTTTACTCATATCTGTTGTGGCTAAATAGGTGTCTTGCATGCTAAAAAAAAGGCGGTATTCCTCAACTTTCCTCAATCATCATTTTACATCTTCTCAGTCGAACTTAACAAAGGTCACAATTTTGTATGTTCATTAGCAATACGTTAATGTAGTTTATGTTGAAGAAAGCTATTTTTGACATCATCAATTTTTACCAACAAACTTGCCTGATAGTGCTCATACTCATACATTGCATGTCATGGTATGTGAAATGCATAGACAAAGAAGAAACCAGGTCAAAAAGTGTATGGGTATTCCTCAACTTAAGAACTTAGTTAAGACAAAACTACTTTGAGCCACATGCAAAATTTGTTCAGAGCAAAACTTCCATGGAGGTGAAAATTATTAAGAAAAATTGCTGGTTTTTTTTTTGGTGGAATGGACTATAGGATAATTAAAGAAATAATAATTTTACAATTTATTACTTACATTGTGATGAAAATGATTTAAACCATCATGATATCTTCACATCCAGAAGTTCCTGCTTGCCATTTTAATATATCTCCCAACCCATACATTGTAGGTATAAGGTTACCTAGTCAATTCATCTTCAGGAACTCCTTTTCTCTTTTTTTTTATGGATAAGAAGAAGACTTTGTTTGTTGTGAACTTCATGAGATACACAAAGTGGAAATTGAATGAAAGCTGAAATATAGTTCTGTAGTTAAAAGAAAAACCCAATGGAATCATTCATGAAAAAGTGTCGGGCTCTTGCAAATAAGACTTGTTTTACCAATTGATGATGATTTGGTTTGAAGTGGTGTAACTCTTTGTCTATTGGTTTTTCCATTGACGCCCCTGACCCTCAGCTTTGACTATGAGGATGCAGGCTACCAGCTGTCAGAGCTTGTCAAGGTAAGTGGTCTCCTCAGTATGCATGGAACACGCACACACATGTTCTTATTCTGATCTTTCAGCTTGGCATGGGTTGTTGTGGCAATCACTTGATACAAGTACAAATGCTCAGGTTTTGTTCTTTCCAGCGATGTTTCACATGATTACATATATATTAGTCTCTTATCGACAAGGTACATGTTGTGTTCTCATCTTCTTCACTCAATTATATTGATGGCACTCTCACTTTGCAGAGCAGCTGAAAAAAAATTCCTGGAAAACCAGGACCCCCCCCCCCCCCCCCCCCCAATGAAAGAGTTAATGCCCTTACCCGCCCCTTCACCCCATTTCCACTGTTCATCTTTTTTAATCCTGGAAAGTAACTGAATTTATATTGACATTCATGTTTTCTTGAAACTTCATCATTTCTGTAACTGTGTCCTTTATATAATGATAGTCATGCATGATGGGTTGTTAAAATTTAGACTTTTTTATATTACTTTTTCGTTATGCATTGTAATTGTAGTAATGAATGGTGTTACTTGTCTTCCTCCTCCAGCTGGTGTTTCTACTGAACGGAAGGGAAGTGGAGGAGCTGACCATGATCTGCCACATCAGTCGTGCCCGGATCACGGCCCGCCAGGTGTGCCTCAAGCTGAAGAACACCATCCCGCGGCAGCAGTTTCTCATCGCAGTGCAGGGCAAGGTGGAGGGGAAGATAGTAGCCCGGGAAGACATCAAACCCTACAGGAAGGACGTCACTGCTAAACTGGTGAGGGCTAAGGTTTGGAGTAATAGTGGAGAAGCCTGGGATTGGGATGCACCAGAGGGACATGAAAATGAATTAAAAAAAGATGAAAAAAACTCCCTTTATTAATCCCATGAAGGAGATGTGCCATCTGGGTTTTCCCCAAAGTATAGGAGTCTGATGCCTTACTGATTCCGCCACCGAACCCCACCATTTTGGCTAAACCAGTGCTTTTCATAATGGGGTTAGAAAGAATATTGATCCTCAAACAATTGTTACTTAAATCATATCTGCTATTACTATTAATGATTTTAATTGTACTTTCAATGTCAGTACCATTTTCAAACAAGGTCGTATGTTGCTAATAAAAAATGGGAACTGACAACCTTGTTCAAAAACGGTATTGATATTTTACAAACAATGTAACTTCATGTAAAAAGTCAAATAAAGAATTTTATTTGTCTTACAGACAACTATAGTACAACTTGGTTATATTCCTGAGGTCTCGTTATTCCTTAATGCATTTTTTTAAAAGCAAAACACACTATGATAATAATTTAGATGGATCGAAGAGTAGAGAAAGAGCTGTTGCTGGAAATAGATAATTGTAATGGAGGTAAAGGCGTAAAAGAACAGTGCCGACAATAGACAGAAAGAAAAAGAACAACAAAAAGTATAGTGTATCAAGCCACACTTAGCTTTGCTTAGATTTATCGTGTTCTTACCATGAATCAAGTTTTTTTCAGTTAACATGACAGAGTGTAATATGTATAAATAAAATATCCAATTCTTTGAAATGTTTACCTACTATTGTCTGAATACACTCTGAAATTCATTAGTTTTCCTGTGATATGGTATCCAAGTGCCTTCAAAGCTATAAAAGCTTCAGTTTCAAATGATGATTTCTCTCTGTATTTGTCACTCACTTTGTATAGTTGCTCCTGTGTATTGTGTGAATCATAATTCAGGTACATATTGTCTTCTCTCTCTCCCCAGTATGGAGGTGATGTGACACGTAAACAAAAACTGCTGAATCAGCAAAAGGAAGGAAAGAAGCGGATGCGAATGATTGGCAACATTCATATTCCCAAAGACACTTTCATAAAAATTCTTCGTAAATAGTATAAATGGTATAATTGACTGTGGTAATGGTAAGTTTGTAATTGTGGAGTGGAAAAAATGACATGTGAATGAGACTGCAGGATTAAGAGAATGTTGGTAAAACTTGAGAGATCATAAATGATATTATGTGAAAATAAACTCTGAATAGTATACTTCTTGTTTTGTGGCCTTTGATTGCTTGTTATTCTTTACATGTTTTAGGGCCACCACACATAAAGGTGCCCAAGAGGAATCCGAAAGTAAAGCGATAGATCAGCTAAAACTAAAAGAGAAGACAAACTTGCACCATTCTCTGCAAGTGCAGGAAACATTTAAAAAGAGATTTGTTAGTTTGTTCATTGGTAGTTTTAGGACCCCATGACACACAAGGGTCACAGACGAGCCCAAAGGAATGTAAGATAATGGAAATACTTTAAAGAGAGTTCAGATCAAACAACAAACAGCAGAGAAATGATTGACACTAAAAAATAAACATCATCTCTCAAAACACTGATGGACAACATGGGAAGATTATTTGCAATGACAAAAAATATCATCTCTAATGTTGTTCGTCAGAGAAGCAGGAAACATCGAATAAGAGGCTCAGTGGCCCAGAGGTGAAGGTGCTTGCTTCTCAACCAAAAGGTTGTGGGTTCATGGTCAGTGACAGGCAAAAACTTTTGCTTGTCATTTCCTGGCCTGAGAGCATAGCGATGCAGTGTTCATCTCTCAACCTGAAGGCTGCAAATTCGAAATATGCCTGGTCCTTTTTCTGCTTCTACAGGATCTCCGGTTTAGTAGGTAGGGTTGAGCGTCGTAATAGAGATAAAAAATCCGAATAAACAATGGCCATCACTCATAACAGCATAATGGGTCAGGAAGACCCAGGATCTTTAAACCCCCTTTGTGTACAAAAGAACTCAGTACGTTTAACTTGTGAGCCTACAGTTATGTACCAAATGGCATGAAATGAGGGATGACCACTGAGTTGTAAACAAAATAACAAAAACAGGACATCACAGAAAAGGGAAAAAAGTAAAACGTTCGAACACCCATCAACCACCTGTTCTAAGTAATTTCAAACACTGGCAATGTTATACTCATTATTGCAAAGTCAGTCAGTTATATGAAAGCGGAGCATGGATTTTTGCTCAACGAACAACTGACATGTTTTCCCTTATTTGAGTAGTGGATGGCTCAGTTGGTAATGGTAAGTCCACTGTTCTGGCAGTGGCCAGGCAAATCGGTGCTATGGCAGGTCCTGGGTTTGATTCCCTCCTCCTCCGACGACTTCCTGTTTTTTTCCTTTCTCTTTATGGCTTTGACTCACCTTGGCACTGTGCCTATAAACTATTTTCTGTTTATTTTCATCCGTTCCCAGTGCCAGCTCCTCTTTTTTTCATATGTGTGTGTGAGAAAGATTTTGTTTGTTTATTGGAGGTTTTAGGGTCCCACAACACACGAGGGTCATAGAGGAGCCCAGAGGAAAGTAAGATGAAAGAATTAGTTAA
>JBCIKM010005021.1:0-17124 GCA_039654465.1 Melibe viridis
TGAAAAGATAGTCCATTTATTTCTCTTTAAAATGGTATATAATATGATACACTTTTTCTCATAACTCTTAATTTAAGGTAAATTTTTCATAGGGCACCATTGGGGTCTTACCGCACTCGCAAAACCCCACGGGGCAACCGAGAAAAACCCTTGGCATGGAAAGAGTTAAGGAACCTTACAAATATATTTTCTGTCTCATGTGATTTTCTTAAACATTTTGTAATCGTAAGTGGGCTTTTGGTTTTATACAAGCTTTTTTGTGGCGTCAATGGCTCAGTTAATGCAACTCGCTACATGCAATAGTCAAGCAACCACGATTGTGGCCAGTGTTTGGAATGGTGATTCGTAGGGTCACTCCCCAAATCAGCTACCCCATGTATAGCCTCTGGCCATTGACGTTGTGCCCTTGGGTAAGGCACTTAACCACACTTACCTCATCCTATTGGAGATGGATGTAAAGCTTCCCCCTGGTTGTTGATCAAACAATCTTGTCTCTGTCCGGATTATTGTAAAGCACCTAACAGGCTACTTGTCTCATCATGTGTTCCATGTTGGTTGTCTGCCAAGGATATGGTATTGTAAAGCTCTTAGAGCATGGTGATGAAGTGGATAAGGGCTATATAAATGCTATGTTATTATCATTATTATTTTTATTTCCTCTTTACGGTATAGGTGTTATTTTCTCCAAAGGAGGTTTTGTTGAGCTAGAACAGAGGGGAAATGAGATGACGATAGTCATTGGAAATTTATTTTTGTTTGTGATTAGTAGCTCATTTTGTTGGAGGCAATGACTGAATCCTCAACTCTTTGTTTTTTGGTTTCAGCAAAATGTCTGACTCTGATGAGGGAGCTTTTGCCAGCGCTGATGAAGGGGACTCTCCTAAAGGTTTTTTTACTCTTTTATTCGTGGGACAACCACAATGTCAGCTGGTTTGGTGTCATTTCGTAAAGTCAGGCTATGGCACTTTTCGACTCTAAAAAATAAGAACAGAATAAACTGTCTTTAGGGATCTGTTTTTTCATTGCAGACCTTTCCTTGTATTGAAAGATTCTCTCTCATGAGTTAGTTAATTGTTTCCTGTAATGTGAAATGATAGATTACCTTTATTTTGACCTTTGTTTTTACAATTTTACCTTTATTTTATTTTATTTTTTTTTCAGTGAATGAAGGAAACAAGAAAACCAAAGAAGTTAACAGAGGAAATTCTCAGAAAGGAAATGAAAGTGTCAATAAACCCAAGAGTGATCCGTCTCCAAAAGGTGCTGATGGCAACAGTCGCTCCAAGGGGAAACAGCAGCAGAAACAACCAGCACAAAGTACCAAGAAGAAGGAAAGGGGGCGAGGCAGTGGTCAACAAAAGGTCAAAGGAGAAACAGGACCTGCTTCACCAAGCACAGATGCCCTGCCTGCCAACTCTCCCAGAGACAGTAAAGAAACCAGTTCGACAGAATCTGAATCGTTATCTAGTTTATCAAAGTCCTCAACGGAAGCAGGAAGTTCAGATACTGGGAAACCGTCAGCAGTTCCTGAGGAGGCGAATGCAGAGGAAAAGAGTACAGAGGCAAGGAAAGCAGAGGAGGCAAAGACAAAACAAGCAGGAGATATACGACAAGGCATCACAGGCGGGATTGATGCTGAGGGCAAAGACAAGTGTATACCTGAAACCAAGAATATAGGAGAGGCAGCCGGTGACAAGGTTGATCAACAGCAGGCTGAGGCCTTGGAAAAGGTCAGTGGTGTATAAGTGTGTGTGTTGGCTTTGAACTTATTACATAGAACCATAAAAAGGTGTTTCACTTTTGAATCATATCAGAGAAAATGATTACCAATCTTCTTTTACTGATATACACTGTGGACATATTCTGAGCTTAATGCATCTGTCATTGCTTACATAAAGCTAAAGATAATGGTAGACAAAAATATCAACTGATCAAACTGTTGTTACTGCTGTCTCTTGTACTTCTTGATACCAGATATTCATGAAATTTGATGTTTGCAATTATATGATCTTTGTGTAAATAGTTAGAATGCTTTGAGTGAATCTTTTTTTTTTTGTTTGATTTTGTTTTTTTGTTAGCATTACTTAAAACCTCTAAAAAGAATGAAAAAAAAACCCACCCTGCAGGAAGCTGATTCAACTTTGTGAATGTTGTTGTTTCCTAGGGAAACGGTGGAGGTTGGGGGTGGAGCAGCTGGGGGACTTCCATAATCTCCGCTGCCTCCAACTCTGTCCAGACCTTCACAGATCAAGTAGGTGAGTCACTCAAGTTACATACATCAAGGCCATGAAACAGGATTATCTGCTAACGGTTTTTTCCTTTATAAATGTCAAGGATGCTTATCAGTAACCTTACGTGCAGGATGACCTACTCATGAATACATGTAGACATGTTAATGAAAACAAGACTGAGAAAAAAAAAAATGGCATTTCAGGCCCTGCTTAAATTAGGAACGAATATACTTAGTTTTTCTTGGGTAAAGAACAATGATGGTCTGTGATTATGGTAGAGCACACTTGTTGAATCCACAAGGAAAAAGATCAGTTAGCTGCCCCAAAACAAGATGGCTTATATGGAGTGCAGGCAAAAGCCTGACTGATATTTACTCAAGAACTATGGGCATACTTGTCAGCATGTGAGAGCTCACATCAGTTGGCTACTGCGACACTGGAAGGGTCATGTTTACGTTGTTAAGTTCAGAACTTGCTCATTTCAACATCAAAATACTCCGATTCAATCACACTTCTTTAAAACATACCTGACAACTTCAGAAAGACGAATGAACGGAAGTCAAGGTGGTTCTATTACTATTTGCATTTAATATAAGTGACAAAATCAAAAGGAAACTAAACAGCTGACCACCGATATTTGACCCCATTAAGAAAAAAAATAATTAAAAGCTCAAAAATTAATCTTTAGGGGTATTTTTGGAATGAATCACTCCAGTTGTGATAGATTTTGACTTTCCTGTCAAAAAAGTTGCAACTTATGGTTTAAAGAAGATATTTTAGACAAATTTAGCAGTTTTAGACTGCAGTCTGGAATTCAAAAACCCTTGCAAGCTAGAAATTATTCAGATGAGTACCGTGAACTTTTTAGTAAAATATTATTGGTTAACCAAAAAAATTAACACAAATGATATCAGTGGCTATGTAGTGTTATTTTTATGTGTTAACAACCCTGCAACCTAGCCCATCCCCGTAAACTAGTTCTCGCCCAACTATTTGGTTCCTGCAGGACAAGGATGACGGAAAAAGGGGGGACGTGGCCTGCAACTATTCAGTTCCCTCGGTTTTAGGGTTAAGAATTAACTGAAAATAAATAGCTGAAGTGAGCAGATGGTTTAACAGCTACAGGCAATATGCTTGTCTCTTTTCTTACACTAACAACAAAGCTAGCACGTAGTTAGGAGAACTCTACATCAGACAGATGGATAATACAAAATTAAATTGATCAATTTTAAACTGAGAACTAACAATATCAATCTAGAAAGGAAGGGAACAGACTGATTACATCTGGAGGAACACAACTAACCCTGAAGACCACTGGACAAAGACTGAAGTTTCATACACCACTCTTCCAGCATTATGTTTTAACATATTCATTTCATGTGCAAAACATAGACAAGAGAAAGGGAGATAAATCTAGACATAAAAAAGACAACAAAAGGTCACTACAAGTGACAATAACCGTCACACTGTACCAGTGCTCTACTGTGTCTGTTCAGTCTCTCATTCTGAAATTGAAAAATAAATTATCGCTGAAATTAAAATGTTATTTTAAGATTGTCATAGGTGAGCGCTCTACAATCAGATGCATCATGTATTCTGTGGTTCTCTGCTCCAGGTGACGGTATCTCTACCATCATCGACACGGTGGAATCCTCTTTGGGAGTGCCCGATCCGGAGGAACTTGCCAGAGCAAATAAATCGTCAGAGGGGAAAGAAGCAAAAGGTTTTATAAAATTTGAATTATATATTCCATTCTGTACCATGCTTCTTTTGTAATTTCTTTGTACAGATCATTGAGACTTAAAATCTTTTTTTTTTCTTCTGCTTATTCTCTGGTTTGATCTGTAGTATAACTAAATGATTAATGTGGATATGGACCAAAAATCAGCGTAAATGTTAACTGATGCTTTAAAAATGTAACATATAAAACTTATTTGCCTCCTGTCAACTTTTTATTCTCATTTATATTAAAGTTGTTTCTTTTTTTTTTTTTTTTTTCAAGAAAGTCATCAAAATTATTGTTAGAGTGCTTGGTGATTATTTTACAATTCAGAGAGCTCGACTACTGAGGCAGAGCCTAAGGATCAAGGTGGCATCACAGCTCAGCCTGAAGCAAGGCCAATCAAAGCAGATGAAGAAAAGAAAGAGGTCAAAGAAGAGTCCACTCAGCCCAAAGAGGGTGGAGGAGGTGGCTGGTTCTCTAGTTGGGGTGTGGCAAATATCGCTAAGAAAGTGTCTGACACGGTGAGTTATATATAAGTTTTTTATTTAAGGGGCAAGGGTTGGGGGTGGAGGGGAACGGAAAGTTGTATTTTGTGGGGTTTTCTCTGAAGTTTTGTTTGTTTGTCGTAGTTCTATTTCATTTTATTTCTTATTTTGATATGCTCCTTTTCGTCTTTTTCACTCACCATCATTATTTTCTACTCTTAGAAAAGAGGGAATAAATAACTGAAGGAGCTTCATTTTTCAAACCCCTTTCATTGCCTGTAAGTTTTTAGAGTTATCTATGTTTGGAGAATTAAATGAATCAAAACTAGGGCATTCCCTTTTGGTGTTGTGAAGTTTGTCCTGATTTAAAATTGAGGTTTTTAAGCTGACTTATTTAGTGGATTTGGTAACTTGATCCTGACTTTCTACTGAATTTTGTGGAGAATAAGAGGAAAGACTCAATATTAAACAAAGAAAAGGAAAATACTAAACAAAATATGTTTCTGTCAGTATTTTATTAAGTTTTAAATTAAGGAACCTGAATAGATTTACAACAAAACTATTTGCTTTACTTACAAGTATACCTTTTATTCAATGCCAGAAAAGCATGTTAAGGGTGAAGGTATATGTGTTTCCCATTTTCAATTTGAATTTAACTCATTTGAATATTTTCTTTATTTGTGCTTGTAATGACACTGAATTTTAAAGAAATATGTCAAAGCTTGTTAATAATGTATGAGTATGGTGTCGAGAGCAGGGCAAGACAAAGCCATAGAGAAAGGTAAATAAATTAATAAAATAAATTGTCTGAAAATATTGACCTTCACGGCTAGGACACGAACCATGGATCTCTGGATTGCTGGTCCCGTGTGCTAACCATTACACTACCGAGGCTGTCTGATCATTGAGACAATTTAAAATATTTAAACTATATTCAAACTTTTCTTTGGCACACAAGTGGGCGGTGCCCACACAATCAAAAGGAAGTGACAATAACGAGAACATATTTTCTCTGGTAATATTGGTGTGCAACACAGAAGTAATGGCGGGGAGCAGACACCTTGAATCAAAGGTTGTGAAAGCAGTAATTGTATGAGTACAGTGTCGAGAGGAGAACAAGACAAAGCCATAGAGAAAGGTAAATAAAGAAAGAAAATAAATTGTCTAAAAAAAATCGACCTTCACGTTGGGTAGTTTTCTAAAATAATATATATACATATATATATATATATATATATATATATATATATATATATATTGATATCCTTCATTCTTTTGTGCATTTATAAAATTCATTTTTGTTGGCTAATCACAACGCAGGGGAAGTCCATAGCATCCAAAGGTCAGACGTTGATGACGGAAGGTTTTGACGCTGTGGAGAACCTGGCATCAGGTGGCATTGACGTGTTGGAGAGTATTGGCAAGAAGACGTACAACACACTGTCAGAGCATGACCCTGCCTTCAAGAAGACACGTGACTACCTGAAGGCCCGGCAGGCCAAGCCCAACCTATCCAGCCTGCTGAGGGAGGCAAAGGAACAGGCGGAGGTTGACGTGGCACAGCAGCAGGAGAAGGACGAGGCCAGGAAGGCACACTTTGAGACACTTTTTGATGAGTACCAAGGTGAATGGGGTTTTAACAAACAAAAAAAGAATATTTCGTCATATAAATCTATACGGGAAGCTTTTCTATAATTTGTCCCTAAGGAAGATTGTGACAACTCTGGTGTCAGCATTAGAAGAAAGTATTCATTGTACTCAAAGTGGAAGGCTAAAAAGTAGTAAAGAGTTCCTACTTATATGCTATTAGCATTTCATCTTTCTCACTTTTCTAGAATTTATAATGATAGGGATATGGTTATATAAAGCACATAGAGTATGATGATCGCAATGGATATGTGCTAAATAAATGAAGTACCGGTACTTTACTTTTAAAAATGTTATTCTTTGTTCACCCACCCAGGCATTGCCCACCTGGAAGCGTTGGAGATGCTGTCCAACCAGAGTGAGAAGAAAGTGCACTCGCTGCTCAACTCCCTGTCCACGGAGGACCTACGCACCATCAAGCCCCTCCTCATTGCCATCAAGGAGGTTTTTGAGGTGGACGACACCAAGGAGCAGGAAGCAGGTAAACATGCAAAGATCCTTCCCACTGACGGCCCAGTTTCATTTATGTTGTCAAATGTCCTGTCTGCAGTCATTGTGCTTTAGATATCACAGCCACAGTCATCAATCTAGAGATGACATAACTGTAGTCACTACTGGGACCACAATTCGGGTTTCTAATATATGATCTTCTTGATCAAGTGAAGTTGGCCTGAGCTAGAATTGGAGAATTTTTGGTCAGCATGCATTCTTGAGATTATGTTCAACAGCAATCACATTATATTTTTGATGTGTCCTTTCATATCCAGCACTAAGAACTTTCAGGGATCATGATGTGAGCCCTAAAACAAAATTGAATCTATCCAAAGGGTGGTAACTCTTGCCCAATTCATGAGGTATATATCCAAGTGGTGGTAACTCTGGCCCAATTCATGAGGTATCTGAATTTTATTCCAAAGGTTTTGAGTGCAAAGTTTTTACCTTAAACAAGTGTTATACTATATTTTTGTATTCTTACTTGGTATCCCCTCAATATGACAGTGGAGGAGAGCAGGATTTATTTATCAACGGTTTCCTGCAAGATATGATTATCTCCACTTTTTACCTTTCCCAGAATAAAATTTTTGCGGTGAAAATGCAGGTCAAAATTATCCAGGCTACGTGCTTAGCTTGAATTTGGCCAAATTGTGGAAATCTCCACTTTCTTATCTTTCCTAGAAAAATTTTTTTGCTGTGATGAAGCAGGTCAAAATTAGCTGTGGTATGTGTTTAGCTCCAATTTGGCTATAAGTGGAGATAATCAGTTCTTGCTGTTAGCTGTTGATATATGTTCATATTGTGTTTTGTACTCAAGTATTTTCTTTGTCCTCCCCACCAGATGGCAGCAGTGGTGGAGCAGAGCAGGACTTTTCCAGCCTGGTGAGTCAGCACCTGGCAGAGCTGGAGCTGGGCACTGCCCCGGACAAGTTGCACAAGGTGCATGCCATGGTGCGCCAGTGGATGCTGGACTTTGACACACAGGACTCTGGTGGCGATAAACAGACACCCAAGGTGGGACTGGTCAAGGGACATTTAAATTGCTGGGGGTCAGGGTAAATGTTGGGGGGACAAACAGACCGTGAAGGTTTGCCAAGTCAGGAGAACTCATAATTGCAGGGGGTATGGATTGATGTCAGGGAGGATCAAACAGACTCCCAAAGGGGGATGAGTCGGAGGATGGCAGGAATACAGGGATCGCGGTAGGGGTGGTTGTCAGTGAGGGGGAGGGGAGTTGGGGAGGAATGAACTGATTCCCAAGGTGGGACGGGTCAGGGGTTGGCAGGGGGTGGAGTTTGAGTTGGATTTGGAGATGTTGAGTTGAGGAATAGTATAAAATTGGAAGGTACAGAAAGACTGATGTCTTAATTGATCATTTTGCTCTACACCATGGCAGCTTGGTTCTTAGAAGTAAAGAAATATATGTAGGATATAATAAGTGATGATCATATTTTTTAAGAACCTCGTAATGCATTTCCCTTTTTACTGGTCTCTCGTTTGGATGGGTTTGTTTGAAACCTGGGTTTTAATCAAATTTATGATTGCTTGTTTTTATGGTCAGATGACTTCAATTCAAATCTCATTTGATATTGACTATTTTAAAATATTCCGCCTTTGTAATAGTTTTCTTGTGCATTAAAAGGGTAATACAATACAAATGTAGGGTTTTGGAAGTTGTCTGAGTTGTTTAGATTAACACGTTTCTCAATATTTTGTAATAGGATTTTTTTCTCTCTTCTGTGTTCCTTGTATTGACATGTGCTCCCATATGACATATGTGTGTGATGGTATGCTGCTCTGTGTTGTGTGTGTAGATCATCCACCAACAGGCCATCCAGTCACTGGCAGAGCTGACCTCCAAGGGGGTTGAGCAGTTCCACAAGGCTGGGGAGCTGGTACTGATGCAGAGGGAATCTGACAAGGACTGCACTGAACGGGCTCATAGCTTTGCCAGGTTAGAAAACTTATTGTATTTGTAGTGATGGTAGGAGAAAAGGGAGCTACTTGCTAATAGGAATATTAAATATTCACCTCACCAAAGCCTGAAGAACATGAAATTAAATTATATATAATTTTGTTTTTGTTCAATGAGCAAAAAAATTGGGACCACTCCCTCTTTACATTGAACCCACCCCCACCCCCCGCACCAGCATACCAGTAAGCTAAGCAGGATATAGTTGCTTAAATTCAAAAGTATGTTACATGGTTCAGTTTTCTTTTTTTTTTCTAGTTATTGATTATTTTCTTTAAATGTTCATGTCTTACTGATCATTTTGGTGTATTCATTGTGTCCCTCAGGTTGACAGGTGTTTTGTGCCATGAGATTGGCAATCTGGCCACAAAGTTTTCAGACTGCCTCAACAAAACTGCTGTATGTTTAAGATAGAAAAAAATAGAAAATATTTTAAAGTTTGCACAAACCTTAGCTTAACTTAATTAACTTTACCTTATCTTATCTTTCCTTGCCTTACCTACACAGATGATCTTTTCAGACCTTCACAAATGAGATATTTGTACTTCTTTGGATAGTTCATAGCTAATCAAATTTTTCATTTTATTTATTTCTTTGCTTTTTCACATTATAAAAATCTTGAAAAAGAGATGTTTGATAAATGGACAAAACTGTTGGTTTCTTGAATACTTTTTGGGTCCAGGATAAATTGAAAGCTTTATGGATGCTTTGTTAAACCGTAGTCTGTTCACAAATAACTGTTTCATGTTTGTTTCGATTTTCTCTGCTTATTTTCCATGTGGGACTCTGAAATTTTGCACTCATTCATGAATCAATTTGTGTTATCTAAAAAAATATTTTTTCATCAAAATCAACACAATAGGAAAGAAATTTGCCTATCACACCTATATTAAAACAGATACCAGGGCAGGATCAAAACTTTTGGAACATTTACAGTATGCTTATTCCGAGTCTTCAGCTGTCCAATTTGGTGGAAATCGTTTAAAGAAAAATGTTATTTTGGTTTTGACTCAAGCAAACAAAGCTACATAAATAGGGTCATCCCTGTTTAGTTGCAAAGTGCCGATATTGTTAAAATGGAAATGTTAGCTTTGAAAGCTTCTCTTTTATTGACACATTTAAAACATGTGCATAACCATTACACCGACTGCAAGTTGAAACTGGATTACATTGAGTGTGTTGAACACCTTTCTGCTTCCTAAAAAGATAATGCAATCTGAGTTTAAAGTGTTCACGACAAGGCTTAGGGGTCACCACATCCGTTGCCTGTATCTTATGTTTGTTTGTTTCTTTCTTTTTCTCTATTTGTTTTTGAGATATAGAGGCACATTCAGGCCAGTGTCTTTACTGACACCCTGTATGGCCAATGGCTTTGAAATGCTTAGACAGTAGCTTTCGTCTTTAAAAAGTACTCACTACTTACCTGTTAAGTACTTAATTCTGATGTAGAGAAAAGTAATGTGATCTGTGCTTTTCTTTTTGCTTTTGGGACAGATATGTATATTTTTAAGATAGAAAAATTATTTGAAAGGAAATTCTTCCAAATTAGAGCCGTTCTTTCTTTATACCAAATGCCAGTACAGGGTGAGTAAAAAAACAAAACTGCCATTGTTAAATTGAAATAAATCAAATAAGAAAGCAATTTTCATGGATATCACAGGGAGGAAAATTAATCCAAAATCAATGCACTTGCTGTCAAAATCATGCATCAACTTCCGAATTTGACGGAATAAGAGCCATTTTAAAAAATGAGGTTAAAATTGAAAAGTTTGAAAACTGCGTTTTATCAATGGAATGCACAAAAAATTGAGAGTTATAGATGAAAACTTCTCATGCATCTTATTACGGTTGCAATTTTATAAGCAACTAACCATTGCTGTTCTTAAATTGGAGACTACCGAGCTATCTTAAACGACGCAACTCAGCACAGGGGTATTCGATGAAAATAGTGAACACACCTCATGTTTTAGGTGGGCATGACCTGTTCAGGCTTTTTTACTGTGAAACAACTCCATGGATGATAGAGCTGCAGATTTTGTTTTTTACATAAGTTTAAGAAGAAAACTTTCTTGTATTGGCACCAATAAAACTCCAATTTCATACTCAGTTAAGACGAATTGATTTAGGGCTGCATGCATAATTTCAAAACTGTTCATCAAATAACAGCTGAGAAAAACTAACAAAACTGCAAACCATTTATTTCTGAAAGGACTGTAATACAACACAACCTGACAGGAATTAATGAACATTCAGCATATCATTGTGACTTAGCTTGTCATCTAAACCAGACATAGGTCAGGTTTGACTATAGAAATCATGTGTATAAATGTCTGTCTGTTATGTCTGTCTACAGGGTGCAGAGGAGGAGAAGACAGATATCACCAGTCTGGTCACAAATGTATATCTGGAGGTAATGACAAGGCTTATTACTCCCGCCCCCCTCCCTTACACTCACACACGCACACAGAGATACAAAAAATGTATGCATATTTTAGCAGTTGATAGATAACAGTTTAAAGGTCAATCTTGTACATTGCTCATACCCTCATACAGGTTCTCAAGGTTCTTTTTAATGACTCTCCCCTGCAGTGTGAGGAGCACTGAATTTTTGTGTTTTAAAGTTAAGATGTGCCTGAAATTGTTCATATCATTAAAATAAAAAAATGATATTAAAAATCAAGATATAGTGATTAGCTGGTAAAAGATGTAAAAAATTCTTTCAGTAGCATGTTACAATGAATTACCATTTATTTAAGTTTTGCTATCATAATTTGTATCAATGACTTTGCTTAAATAAAAAACAACAACCACTCATGGAATTAGGTAATCACCTTTCATAGGGTTGGAGCAAAACATTAATATTTATTTGTCCATTGTTATTCTCTACACTACACCCCATTTATCCAAGTTTGGCCAAAATCTGTCAATAGTAAGACTGTCGACATTCAGGTTTTTTCCTTTGTTAGCAGGTCATGGCTTATTAATGCATTGTTTATAACCTGATCTATTTCTTTCAACTGGAAAGCAAGGCAGAAAGCAAAAACTACATTTTTGAAGGACAGTCATTTATTTTTGACAAATTTAGAAAAATGTAGCTTTTTAACTTTTAATTATTTTACATCAGAATATCTGGGGATTTTTTAATCAGCAGATGATCTTGATGGGTTGATGAAAAAAGACAGCTTTTGTGAGCTGTGTGTGTCCCTTTATTTGGACGACTGTACTCTACTTTCCCTTTCTGTATGCTGCACAAATGAACTATTTTTATTATTATTAATTATCATTATTATTATTATTATTATTATTATTATTATTATTATTTCAGGCCAGCAACAGCAGTACATATGTTCAGGATGCCTTCCAGCTGCTTCTTCCTGTCCTCCAACAAGCAGCCATTGAGCATGCCATCTTGTCCCGACCAACGTGACCTTGAAACTTACCTACTGTCATCATCTTCATCTATGATTATCATCATCATCATTTGGACATACTCACTCTCCTTCTACTCTGGCTTTTGTATTCATACAGAAGACTTAAATATCTTTTTTGAGGACTAGTCTTATTTGGTCTAGCCTTGTATAGCCTGTTGTTCTGCCCTTATCATGCTACACAGGCTTAGTGATTGAGGTTTAGTCTTTTTACTGAATGCTGCTCACCCCAATCTTTTTTAATTCTTTTGTCAATAGGGTCAAAATCATAATACTCAAGTGCCCAAGTCATTTTTGGGTTATTTGAGGCGTATCAACTTAAATAACAAGATCCGAATGGCATTTTCGTAGTTAAGAAAGTGTAACACCTTCATCACTGACTGTGGTTTTTCTCATTATGAATTGTGTTGAATTTCTTAAGAAAGGAAATTATCAATCCTGGGCAATACAAATGAGAAACATTTAGATTGATCAAATCTGGTTGGTGCTTATTTTGTGGTAATCAGTTTTAGACGAGAGTTTGCAGCTTCTCATCACAGGAGGATTTCTAATATATGGTCAAACAAATTTTTTGCCAGCTTAGATGTCGAAAAGCTGGCGGTTGGTGAGTGTCTTTGGTGGGCCCTTGTACTTCTATCTCTTATCTTTGACACTGAAGCTATCGTCTTACTTTTTCCCCTTTTCTTGTATGTCGTGGTTTTGTTGACTTGTTTATGTTCGGTTTCAGTGTTCATCTCCTATGTCATGCCTTTTGGTACATAACTCAGGATCACAAGTTAAAGGTACTGAGTACTTTGGCAGACATAGACGGCTTAAAGATCCTGGCTCTCACTGGACCATAATGTTGTCATGGGTGATGGCCATTGCTTATTTTTGTAAGCAGATATGAGATTTTTTTTATTGTAAATCATCTCTCTGTGGTCTTAATATGTGTTTTGAGAGATGATGTTTACTTTTGAGTGTAAATCATCTCTCTGTTATTTGTGGTTTCATCTGTTCCCTCTTTGAACTAATTCTATATCTTACTTTCTTCTGGGCTCCTCCATGACCCTTGTGTAAAACCACCAAATAAACAAAGATCTCAAAAACTCTAAAAATGACTTGGGAATAAGGGTGACTAACAACTCATACGCATACCTACTCAATTTCTATTCTACTAACTTGAAAAGGGAGAAATTTTTTATACAGATCCTATATGTTTTATGTCCATAGTTGTTTGATAATGATGAAAATAATATATAATTTTTAGATATTGTCAAATGATCTTTATGATTGATTATTTTGTTCTGTCATGATTATCAATCCAAACAGAGGGAATGTTTATTAGTATTCTTTAACTATTTACATTTAGACTTAAGTTTTCACCCAATCTGTCCCCACTTTTTTTTTTGTGTTGGTTTTGATTATGTACTATAAACTCATCTGCCTCGGGCTATTTTAGTGGACTTTTTTCAGGCTTTTTTTTGCTCGCCGCAACGCAGCTGCTATATTTGCAAATTTTTGCTAAATTGACTAAAAACCCCACAAGGACATCAGAATGAACAAACATTTTATTAAAAATAACAAAAACAAGTCAATCAAATTATGCATACCATTCTCAGTTCATGCACAGCTCTGAACGAATCCTTAACGATCAGAAACGGAACCGAAAGACACCCACATCGTTAGCACAATCAGGTAAGAGTAAGATGTTTGCGATACCTCATCATGTTTCCCCCACTGCATGGGTGAAAAATGAAATCTTGAGGAGAGACTTGCTGTTGTTAGAGCAAGCGAAGCCCTCGGTCAGACGTCACTTGATCTGAGCATGGGCGACACACAATGTAGAAGTGCGTCCTTTCTTTGGTGCCGTTCTTATGTAGTATCCTAAAATAGCCTGAGGCCGATGACTTTACAGTACGTTATTTAGGAAGGTTAATCATACTGAACTGCTACTTTCTTTCTGTCGTGAATAGAGCATTAAATCATGTATCTAAACTTTTCATCCACTCGAAAAAAATGAAATCAACAATCCCCTCCCTTCGTCACCTCTTTTCTGCCGATAGAATCATTCTGTTTAAATCAAATCAAAAGCGAAAGTTGAGACAGGTACTTCTTATACCTAACACGAGAAGGTGTCATTCAATGGAGCAGATAACGCACAGTTCCACACAAGTAATGCTGTTGTCATCCTCACAGCTGCTCACTTTTCTCATTGAAACGGTGATTTTTCTCTTGTTTGTATTTTTGATCTGAGGTTTTGTCAGTTAGATTTCGTAAAATCTGTGGGAACTTAGTTGACGAATAACCTATTTTATGTCTGAGAGTTCGTATCTAATGGCAGTGGCCTGTTCTTTCGCAAAGCAGGTGTTTTTTTCCCCCATACTACAAAAGCGCAGTTGCATTCACATCTGTAATTATATCATGGGGATGGAGGTCTGAGAACTCTGTTTGGCTTCAATTTCAGTACCTAAACCAATTTATTTTGTTTCCATGAACCTTTTTTGTTGTGGAATGATATGCAGTGAAAGATTAATTTTTTATCTTAAACTAGTACAGGGTTAAGACCAATGTTAATACAGAAATTTGGTTAAAACTTGATTGTCTTTTTCTTTTTTAAAGACGTGTGATATGTATTCATCTCTTGTGTCCTTTAAACTGAACTCTGAGGCTGCAGGCTCTTGCTGCTTTTGGTGTCAATTATTAAAATAGACCAGTATAGTATCCTATGATGAAGACACTGAATTTTGAAAATTGTCATAAGGGGCTTCAAGATGATGAAAATAATAATAATAATAATAAAAAAAAAAAAAAAATCAAATTCTCAATAAAGTTTTTACTGAGGCAAATAATCAATAAGAGCTACATATTACTATTGATTGCATTTTGTATGGCACTTTTTCAGCTTTTTCTTTACTTTGAAATTACTTGACGGGGAGTTGCAAAATTTTTGGGTTTTGCTGTGCAAAAAACGTTGGGACAAGGGATGTACCAACTGCTAAGTAATAATCTATTTTCATTCTGATTATTTGTCATCTGCACCTACCATAACTTGCCTGTTGTCTTACTGTGTTAACTTAAAATGCAGTATCAACGCCATTTCATGTTACTCAATTATACCATCAATGTGTCCATATTGAAATCTCATTACAATACCAGGCAAAGTCTTTACCTTGACCATGATGGATACACATTACTGGCACAAAATATTCAGGGAGTAATGTTTAACTTTTGGGAAATCAAATTTTTGTGCATCAAAGAATGTCCTTTTTGCAGGTAGGTACGTAGCACAAACCCATATCATCAATGTTATTGTTGTCAAATCATTGTCACAGGATGGTCATGGCAAAAATGGTGCAATATTCCAGTGTTTGTTGTTAGCTGAATTGGAAGGTGTTTGACTAGTATGTCGAAGGGCAAGGGTCCAAATCCTTTTTGAGTGTTGTACTTTGTGATGGACAACACGAGTGATTCCTGTTGGCAATGGGTGCAGGCTTGATGAGTAATCTATACCCTTCATGGGTTCCTCCTTGGCTGCTGCACCTACGTGTTTGCAGGCAGAAAGACAATATTTTTTTTCTATTCAAGTGTTTGGGTCTTGTTAGTACATAGTGAGTGGTATAATCCCTTTGATTTCATCATACTGCTAGGAGGAGTAAACCTACTTTCCCTGTCATTGATAGAAAGCAGATTTGGTTTGGGTTTTTAACCAGAAATAGGCCAATCATTCATGTCTTATTGATTTCAAGACTTTGGGAGTTTGACCCTATGTTAAAATACACACAGTATCACATTCTTGTCTCAATGAGTATGATGGGAGGGTAAGAAAGTAACCTACTCAAATATACTTGTTGAATGAGAGGACTTTCCTTTGATGTGGGATTGAGTGCAGGATTTTATACATGATGCCATACATCTTGGTGGCAAAGGGCTTCAAAATGCATCAATGACAATGTGTCAGTGTCATATTGTTATTGAGATTTCTTTACTGTGATTGAAGTAGTAGAAGAGGTGGGTGGGTATAATTTTTATAAGATTTGCCATCTATAACTCACAATAAATAACATTAAGGACAAACATTCTATATACTAAAAATATTTAAAACTAAAGTTTGATTTTGTATAAATGACATATTCGTGTAATGTAAATAACAACAAAAGTAGGGTGTTGCTATGATATTGTGTCAGAGGAACTACAAAAGAAATTGCTCCGGACTTCCTTACAGTACAATTTAAATTACATTTGAACATTATCAGTCAAGCATCGTGGAATGCATCTGAAATGTTTTAATGTTAAGATAAGTTTAAACGATGAATTTGAGTATTTCAACAGCGTGAAAATTTGTCAAAAAGTGTCAGTCAAGATATCAATTTTCTGCATCATTTGTTTTGAGTTTGTTTGAAATTTAAATGAAAATGAAAAATGGTAATCTTGTATATTGAATCAGATAAAAATCTGTATCTTTGTTGGTCTTGGCTTGTTGTTCATGATTTGATACCATCTCTATTGAATAATTGGGGTGTGTTCTGAGATTTCTCATTTTTGTTGATGAAGGAATTAGCCCACTTAGCCCCTGAATGGGATTGTGTTGTATTTTCCATGTTATGTGTATTTGCATGAAAAATTGTAACCAGGACTGTTGATTTGGGAATGATGATAGTAAACGTTCATTCATGTCTAATGAATAAAGACATATTTAGCTCTATCTCTGTGTTTGTGATCCTTCTATTTGCTACTGATGACTTTCATTTTTAATTCTGAGCTTAGATGCTTGTAGGGTTCCCTGATGGATGTTACTTTGGGTTGCAATCTGAGTCATTGGCAGGCAGTGGTGAATACAACTTGGGTAGTGCAAATGCTCGACAATGGTGAGAATGACAGGCATCAAAATGGGTGACCTGAAACCTACTCTACAAATGAGCTTGGTCGCATGTGTTCTTTCTTTCACTGCGGCCTTTGGCATTGCATCCTTGGTTATTTATTATACCATCCTTACCTATCATCATGAATGGATTTAGACTTTAAAAGTCCCCCTGGTTGTTCAAATTGGTGTTTGTTTGTTGGTGGTTTTAGGGCACCACGACACTCTAGGGTCATAGAGGCGCCCAAGAGGAAAGTAAGATGATAGATTAGTTAAAAGAGCAGATAAATCTTGACCCTACCA
>JBCIKM010005132.1:0-17123 GCA_039654465.1 Melibe viridis
CAGCAGAGATAAAGCTATCAAATCAGCATAGTTAGAAGGTCCTGAAAGCAAAAAAAGATTTTTCAGTGGCATTGCTATAAAATGCCTTACCCAAGGGCATGTCAATGGCCAGAGACTATACATGGGAAAGCGGATCTGGGAAGTGACTCTACGCATCCCCATTCCTAACACTAACCACAATCGTGATTGCTTGACTCTCGTATGTAGCGAGTTGTGTTAACCACAGAGCCATCCAGCTAAAATGCTGCCTAATGAATACAGCTCTGAAGCTTAGCTAAAAGAATTTGTATCTCCTGTTTCGGGTTAAAGTGTGAAACAAGTTATCTACCACAGGATAAGCAGTGAAGATCAAATGAATCAAGCCTTATTTTGACGATTTGAAAATAGAGCTTCTGGGGTGGTGGAAAAATAATTATTAGTACCCTTTTCACACTATGGTGTCCCAATAGCCCAGTCGGTAAGGTGATCGACTCGCAAACCGAAGAGTGTGGGGTTTGAGCCTTTGCCAGGGCTATCGGGGTTTGCCGTGGACAACACGGGTGATTCCTGTTGGCATCAAGTGTGAGCTTGATGAATAATCTATTCTCTTCATGGGTGCCTGGGCCATGGCATTTTTGTGTTCTCAGGTGGACAGGCTTATTTTTGTTTTTTCATTTTTTTATATTTTTTTTTTATTATTTTTTTTCACACTATGATAAACCAGTGTCTGGCTCTCCTATAAAATTGCACAAGGAGCGATAGTCTTTGTATTAGTAACTCTATAATGAGGCAGAGAGGAGAGGGGTGGCGTGAGCCTTGTGTCAGTGAGTCTCACCATTCACAGATCTTGCGGTGTGATCGTTGTACAGTCATCTCAATGTCAATGGGGTGGTAGCGCATGCCCCGCAGCATGATGGTCTCATCCAGGGCTCCAACAACAAAGATGGCGTCGTGACGCTCTGAAACAAAGACACCCAAGGGGAAATGATAAAAATCACAAAATGGTCATGTTAAGACAATATAGCTCATACTCTACTGACCATTATCCGAAAAAGCTGGAGCTTTGCATGCTGACCTCCTCTCAGCCAGTTTAAGCCTTGTGGACAAGCCTGTAACAGCAATTCTAAGAATCAAGACACACTCTTGACAGTTTTTAACCTGCCCTGCCTTATTTTCCCCCATCATCTCAGTTCTCAGCTTGTCTCTTCATTTCTACAGCTTTGCCTCTATTCATACCTATACCTGCACTGGGTATTGTGCAATCTTTGATTTCACCATACAAGAGACAATATGCCAACTCCCACACAGCCACATGAAGAAACACAGGATGGGACACACCTTGTGGATGGATATCAGGGTAGTTAGCCTACTAACCTCCGTCAGACTGTGTAAGGTCAGTCCTACGTATAAAGCCCAGGAAGCCTGTGCGTGCATAGGATGTGGAGGTGTCCCCTGTGGCCAGGACAGAGTCGAAGTGGTCATGGTGCAGAGACTCGTCTCCATAGATGGTGAAGTAGCCATTGGCATTGTGAGGACTGTGCACCCAGATCTGCAATGATAATGATCAAAATATACACATCATCATCTTTATCTATTTCTGGGGTTGTATTTTAAAAAATGTATCTCAAATGTTGGCTAAAATGATTTATTGAAATCAGCTCAAAGAGTGATGCCAGATAGACCCAATGATGTACCTAAAGAAATTGACCTCAAGTTTAAACAGTTTTTAATTTCAAGAATGACATGCCTCTCCTGTTAAAATTTTTTCATGTGACCCAAATTCTCTGACTATAAGCCGCACCCCACCATACGCTGTACCCCCAAAATTTAAAGAAAAAATTAGTTTTTCCCTTACATAAACTGCATCAGACTACACATTGCAGAGACACGAGGCGCCCTTTGTTGTTAACAAACAAAATGAAGAAGAGAATACGGATTTGTTATAGCAAAAAATGAATTTTCGCAGAGCATGATAGGTTATAATATCTTTATTTTGGAATGCAGTTCAAAGGTGATAAGTTTATGCATTAATCAGTTTTTTAGGGGGATAAAAAGAGTGCCTGTTATGGTGTATACAGACCTCTCCCAGATGTGAATCGGCACACTGTCCTTTGGTCTCTGGGTTGGCAATGACCACTCTCACTCCTGGCAACAGCTGTGTGAGCACACACAGACACACAAAAGACAACATGATTGCATTAGGATTATCATGGGAAAACACAAGGCTCTAATGAAAAGGTATGTTGAAAGCAAGTGACCAGAGGAATGGAGTTCTTTACCAAATTAATATTCGCTCTAACAACTTTTTTTTAGATTTGTGCAGGAGTTAAAATAGGTATACTACACTATTGCACTCTTCAAAAAGAGTCTTGCTTGCTTAAATATCCATAATTAAAAAACATATTCTTGAATGCAAAAGAAACCTCTAAAATACAATTGACTTAAAAATTAAAAAGCGTTACAATTTCAGAAATACAAACAAACATAACCTTTGAAAACGTCATCACTTGAGGACATGAATTTATATAATTATATCGTAACCAACTCTACATGAGTAAGAGACTCGTGACAGTAGCATGACGAATGTAGTGAGGGAGATCTAAGTAAGATAGGACAGGACAGGGGACCTGGGCGGTTTCAGCTCTCACCTTTCCAGACTCCAGGAGACAGAGGGAGTGGGGGCTGCCTTTCTCCACCAGGGTGACCCGGTCATTGCGTAAGGCCAGCATGTCCACAAACACTGTGCTGGTCTCAGGACACGATGCTCCCTGTGGACACACACAGTACATAGTTATACAGGGATTTGGAGGGTAGCAATTACAACATGGTGGTGGGGGAAGAGACAACACTGTGGTGATAGCGTTGGTGGTGGTGGTAGTTGTGGTAATGGTGGCGGTGGTTGTGGTGGTGATGATGATGGAAGGTGGTGATGATGGAGGTAGTGGTTATGTTAATTGTGATAGTGGTAGTGGTGGGTGGTTAAGGTGGAGATGATGGTGGCTGTGGTAATGTTAATGGTGGTGCTTATGATCTTGAATGATTATGAGGATGAAGACAAAATTATCATATAACATTGAAGTCTGACGAGCAGTCTGTCAAGCTAGATACAGTCTCTCCACACCTAAAGTGAGTTGGGCAACTGGGATGAAAATTCTGTACCACAGAAAAGCTCTGCAACAACAAATTCAATCACATTTTTTCTGTATAGGAATCCAATGCCTTGCTATTGACTTAAGTTCCCGCAGATTTACTGGCGTTGACGGCAACAACAAAGTCTCTCCAGCTGTTTGTTCTTTGCCATCATCTCCTTTCTCATCAAGGACCAGAACGTCTCTGCCATTTTCCTCCCCATCATTATTTCCCATGTCTCTTTTGGCCTTCCCTTTCTTCTTTTGCCTTCAATTCATTTCAATTGAATTCTTGCAGGTGCAATAGATGCCATGCAGAGAATGTGCCCAGTCTACTTCTATTTTCTCTTCATCATTATTATTATTATTACTTCCGTATCATCAATTTGAAATTTTTCTAATAGTCCAAGGAACTTATTTGGTTTGAGTACATCAAGATAATTTTGTTACTTCCATTACCTGAAGCCCGATGCCAATGTTGGCACGGCAGCCAAAGCTGGTACTGACGGATCGTGGGGACAGGCCCAGACTGGCAAACAGCTTAGTGAAGGAAGTGGTCAGCAGGATGCGGGGTCGCTCCTCTGCTATCACACAGCACGCACGCACACATGACAGGTTCACTCCCTTGGTCTGATAACGGCATCAGAGTAGAACAAAGAGTTGTCAGAGGCGGTGACGGGGGGGGAGACAAAAATGTTTAAATATATATTTTTAAAAAAGCATGAAGTTTCGGATCCAACAGAGAGTCTGATAAGTAGTGTCTTCTACATTGTACGACATCTCTGTAAACAAGCTAAGAGTACATACATCCAAACAAAGTCACAATCCATCATCACAGCAGTTTTAAATTGAAATAATTCATTAAGAAAATTAAGAAAACCTCTTTCAAATTTTCCTACTGTTTGCCTGTCTTTGTGTGTTGTGCCAAACTCCTCAGCTAGGAGACACACAATTTTGACAAAAAAGATATTGAATAAAAGCTCTAACTCCGAGGATTGTCTGTGAGAAATTGTATATCAATTTAGATAGGGATTAACTTCACAAAACAATATTTTCCATTTTAGTACGACCAAGAGACAACAATTGCTGTCATTTTTTAATTGTGATGCCTCGCCGGCACCTATGTTCGCGACAAGCATGAGGGGGCTGCTGTTTGCGTTGTCACGTGCCGCAAGGCAAATGTTGGAACTGTGCTTACTTACCTGGACGGGGTGGATAATAATTAAGTGGAAATTAGATGAAACAAGAACAGTGATGGGGGAAACTGAATACAGCAACCCGGTGGGCATGCACTAAATTATTACCAAACAAGTAGTGATTGATATAAGGATTTCTTCTACCTCAAAACTTTGATCATGTTGTTAGATGTTATGCTGGTAATTTAATGAATCCAATTAATTGGTACCGATAAGTATATCCTTGTAAACTGACTCTTTTGCTCTATAGTTGCCTTTTTAGGATTAATAAAGATGCAGTATAACACTGATATAAATAACAGCTCAGGAAATTTCAAATGAGTGCATTTTATCAGTAGTTTTCTATATCAGTCAGGATTTATGTATTGACTCCATATAAGGTGCTAAAAAATCTGTTCTTTATAACCATCCGTTCTTTATAAAGAGTGTGCTTTGTAAGTGTGCTCTATTGCATATCAAATTAAGTCGAGTTGAATTTCATTCCTCATGCAGGTGTTACCTTTTCCCTTTACCAACAATCCTGGTCTACAGTGTCTTACCTTGAGGGAGACTGTGGAGGTTCCCAGACCCTTAGTGCACAGCTCCATCACTCCATAGGAACAGAAGGTGTCACGCACTGCACAGACAGATACAGGCATTGAAGGTAAATGTCTTGTTAGACAGTATTGATTTTTTTTAAAGCATTAAAAAATCAAAAAGCTTTCTGCTACAATCTAAAGGAAAGAGACAAGCAGGCTTAACTCAATATACTGAACATCTCAATCGATACGGATGAATTTCTTTTCAAAATAATTCATTATTGTATTTAAAAAAAAACAAAAAAACTGTAGCATAATAATGTATAAACTTGCATGAAATGAACAAGTGATTAGAGGTGATCATCCTTACATGTTTTGTTTTTTTAAGTAAAGCACTCTTTAGACTTTAAAAAGAATATTTTTGTTCCGAAAGTTGTTCCTCACCCTTGTACTGACTGACAGCGGTGAGCCACACAGCAGGGTTGAGTTCTACCTCTGACGGGGGAATGAGGATGGAGTGGTGACCAGAGTAAATGCTGGGGACAAACAGAGAGAGAACGCAGGAACTTAATGAGTCAGGATAAAATATTGTCTGTGTAAGATAAAACATTTTTTTTTGTTTTTGTTTTTTTGTTTGTTACATACCCAATCCATTGGATTATGAGGAAGAAACCTGTAAGTGGATCTTATACAATATGTGAGTGGGTTTTTGGTTGTTTTATTTCCATGATTCACTTCATGCACTATGAAAATGTTGCCCCCCCCCCCCCTCAAGGTTGCTTCAAAATAACAAGTTCATATTTCCTTAAAACATTACAAATTTATTTGTCTTGCAAACACTTGCCCTGAGAAACTTGCACCACCATGTTCATTTTAACAAATTCTTCACAGTAACGGTTACACCAAAGCCTCAAGACTTGCACACAGCAGTATTCATTTCTTAATCTCCCAGTCTCCCACGGTGCAGCTGCTGCTAGAAGTGCTTACCTGGAGAGGCACCACAGGACAAAGCCAAGGCCACTGTATGGATCCAGACACAGAGCCACGTCCCTGGAAGGGTACAGCTCACACTGAAGCTTCTGGGCACGGCACAGGGCAGTGGCAGAGGCGTGAGACATCTGGATGAGTAGAACAGGCAGGCAGGAAAATACAGATGATATACATATGTGGGTAAGCAATTAATCATGACACCATTCAATACTCAGGTCCAGGTTTATTCATGACTTAAGGCTCTGTAATCACAACGTAAAATTAAAGTCTTGAGAAAATTATGAAACATCACATTAATTAAATATGAATGAAATTCAGTTATAAGGTAAACTGATTTGGCTGTTTCAATCTCATGCCATACCCATCTCTCTCCCATCACATCATTTCATCCTATTTCACCAGTTGTAGGTACAACAAACGCTACCAAAATTCTTCCACAAGACATTCATCATATCTGTTACATAATTAATGTCGAAAAAGAAACCAACATTACAATAATAAAAATCTGACAAGGCTATACAATTGCCTTCAACCAAACTTTAGTATCTCCAACTGGTCCTTGATTACCAGCAGAAAATGGAAAGGCCAAGACTAGCAACAGCCTGAGATAGTAGGCTCGATTACATTTTTTAAGCACTCAATATCCATGTTGTTCTCATGGCCAGACAAGGCAATAAGTTGGGAAAGACAAACAGACAGAGATATTGACCTTGACCCCAGCCAGCATGCCAGTGGTGGAGACGCTGAAGTCCAGGTAGCAGATCATCTCCGGGGTCGGGGCTTTGTAGACTGCGGCCAGCTTCTTCTTGGGCAGGTCGTCTGTGTCCAGTAGGTTGGTCCATGTTTTGCTGTCCACTATGGCACACGCCTCCTGCAGGACAGAGCAGAAAGGGTACAACATGGTTTATATATACATATAGGATGGGTCAGACTAGAGACAAAGAAAAGACCTCATCTTATATAATCATTTTTGCTAAGGAGATAGTATTGGTTTTGATTTTTGTTTGTTTTGTTGTGGTGGGAGGAGGGGGTAGTTTAATATTTTGGGCTGTTATGTGTGATAGTAAAACACTTGTAATGTGTTTGACTGCTCAAGAAAATAACATCAATAACTCTCTACACAGTGGGGTTGTATACAGGGGTAAAATGAGTGAGACAACAGTTATTTAAAAAGCAGGACAAGGAAGAACCAACAACCAGAGTCCTTTACACTCATTCACTCAAATATGCTCGCTCTCTCTACTGCTAAACTCTAAAATGACAATGCAGTGGGTCTTTAGATGCAAGACTGCATTGAAGAAGTATTTATTTTCCAAAGTTACTTCGTAAACTAAAGACCTGGGATATCAAAGTAAATTTTACAACCATTTGATGATGTAATTGATACAATCTGGCGTGAACAATTGTAAGTTAAAAAGAACAGGAATGGAAACCAATGGCATAAACAGAACACAAAGCCAACCAAATTCTACCAGCCTGAAATAGGAAGTCAACAAGAATAAATCCATGAAAGTGTAAATAAATGCAATGAGTTATTTATCCGTCACCTTTGAGTCTTTCTGTTTTTTAAACATTCTGGTCTGGGAAAAAATTGTTAGGGTTTTGATTTTAGTTGAGGTTTCAGGTTTAACTTTTTAAAAGCAGAGTGATGATGTGCAACATTGAATGATTTTTCTTTGTTCATTGAATCATTATCGAACAAAGTTTAATCTTGTCTTTAAAGAAAAGAGTAATTACTAAGTGTCCTATTTGTATGGAAAAGTGAATATTTGGTAGCCATAATATCCTCCCTACCTATGAATCACAATAGTCAGTCATTGAGATAATTCTAAAGGCTCTGATACAATGAAGTGTATACCACACCCATCCCTCCTCATCCTCCCTTCTCCATGTCATAAACCATGACACCTGTCCACAACAGTGATACATCTAAGGGATATACAATATAGAGGTAAGACCCTTATCTTCCTATCCAAAAGCACCAAGTTTGAGCCGCATTAACTGTAAAAATAAACCAGTCCTTTTCTTGTCGTTAGCCACTCCGTAGTCCTAATCAAAATCTAAAAATTAAAATCTCCTTTATTGTTCTCAAAGAGGAACTGTCTACAGAGTGTCTACCCCAAGAGAAGGCGAGGACAACCCAGGTGTCAGTTGCAGAGCAGTGCAGCAGTGTGCTTCCATGGTAGCACCAACAGGAATTGGAAGTTCATGAAGTTTTGTTTGTTTGTTTGTTTTCTTGCACCCAATACACATCTTGTCTGTCTGCCTGAGCCACTAGTCTGCCTGCCCCTCCTCACCTTGGACTTGAGCAGTTTGATGGTGGTGCCGTTGGCCAGGATGGCCTGGGACTTGCTGACCTCCATGATCATCCGCACCGTGGGCAGGGTGGACGCCACGTTCTGCGGGTGGGGCGGACGAATTGTCACTGGCACACAGCCTGCACACAAACAGGATATCACAGTCAGACAACACTCAGGTTGAGTTTCAAGAGAAAATGATAATAATAATAAAGTAAACAATCAAGTCTTGATTTGTTGGTGAACATTAATACTAAGTCTCAATGAGCCTGTTAATATAACTGAATAAGTAGATAAAGAATGTTGGCTGATAAACTAAAACAAAAATATCACTCTTAAAAAAAGTTTGAAATATTAAAATATACAAAACAATATGCACTGACTAGTCATAAACCTCTTAAAATATATTTTGCAGCACATTGGTGGTTTTAGGGCCCCACAACAAACCAGGGTCACAGAGGAGCCCAGGGGAAAGTAAGATGATAGAATAAGTTCAAAGAGAAACCACAAACAGAAGAGAGATGATTTACACTCAAAATTAAATATTTCTCAAAACACATATCGACACCAAGAGATGATTTACAGTGACATGATTTACAATGACAAAAAATATCATCTGTCCCTACAAAAATAAGCAATGGCTATCATCAAAATAGCATTATGGTACAGGATGACCCAGGATCTTTAAACCCCCTTTATGTACGAAAGTACTCTGTATGTTTAATTTGAAACCCTGCAGTTCTATACCGAAAGGCATGAAATAAAGGATGACCAATGAGTTGCAGACAAGACAACAAAAACAAGACATCACAGAAAAGAGGAAAAAGCAAGACGACAGCTTCAGAGTAAAAGATAAGAAATAGAAGTAGAAGAGCCCACCAGGGACACCCACCAACCGCCGCCACACAAATTTTTTTGTTTGTGATAGCAAACTTACCAACATACAGACACCCATAGAAAGCACACACCAGATCCAAACCTAGGAATAAAAGGTAAGAAATCATTCACAAGTATGATAAATTCCAAACTTCCAGGTCTTCAGTTTTTAGTTTTGAGGCTACGCAATTGAAATCAATGTCATTATTAATAAAATGAATCAGAAGAATAAAATGGCGGATTTCCTTTCCACAAGTTGATTTTTTGAAAAACAAGAAAATGGTGTTGAGCATACAAATCCATAGCAAAAAAAGGAAAGACTTGAGAAGATTGGAAGATAATTACAATAGCAGAAATCACAAGCTGAACCAAATTTTCATGGTTTTAATTGAAATACAAACATAATTATGAAATTCACAATCATAGATTTAAAAAAGACAAAGACAAGTGTTGGGTTTTTTTATTATCAGAGTCTGCCATGAAAGGTGGCTCGTGTTTTTGTCACTCATTACAAATTTCCAGTGCTTGCTTCAACATATGAAGCCACTTAACAGCACCTCTTAACTCACATAGTGCACAAATTCTGCCTGACACTGCAAGGCGCTTTGCGGCCTGCTTTCATCATGTCACATGCTGGAAGTGGTCAGCAAGGCTCACAGTTTCTATCAGCGAACTTTCCATCGGGTCATGTTTACTATTTTTATCATTCATTCCCTTTCAATCCTTTCAGGTCACTCGACTCTTTGGTACAATATCATTGGTCTAAAATTCAAGCTTGCCTCAGTGGACTAATGTGTAGTGTTCTGTTAACAAGCCCAATTGGACACAGTGCGTAGGTAGTGGATACCATTCTCACAGGTGACGGATGGCGCGAAATGGGGGACATCGATAGGATTAATATCACTCCTGCCACCATTCCCTGGACGCTGAGCAGTGAAGCGCTGGTATCAATACCATTGCTGCATTACACACATTAAGAAAGGCCACCTCCACATAAAAAAAATATAGGGACAGTATGAAATGTGGAAAGAAGAGAGAGAAAAAGATTGGGAAGTGGGTAGCTGGAGGCTTGAGTGACACACTGACCAGCAGGGAAGATGAGGGCCACGTGGTCACCCGTGTTGAGCTTGCCCCTCTCCACCAGCAGGCAGCCTATCTTCTCTGCTCGCTTGTGCAGCTGGGAACACGTCAGTGCCGAGCCCACTTGGTTCTGGGGTCAGGAAAGAAGGCAAGTCAGAACATCATCATAGTGATTTCGTCAATTATGTCATGGCTGAACAAAAAAATATATATATTTTCGGTGAAGTATCAAAATTTCGAGACAATACATAATACTTTTACAATTACAAATATCTTTTATACAATCTTGTATGGATGGTGATGATGGTGATGATGATGATGATGATGATGATGATGATGATGATGATGATGATGATGACCATGACAACGATACTTCGATTCATATTTAAAGGAAATTTATTTAACAAATATGCTTTACTAAAATACATAATTCATACAATATAAATTAAAAATACATTCAGATGGCAAGAACTATATAATATACATTATTCTCTTTCTTCCCCTCAATCTCTAAAGCACAAATTTTCAAATCAATCACACTCTAGCAGAGCGGTTGGGGGGGGGGGGAGTTGTGGACAATTCCTTACCCGAGAGTTGATGCTGGTGAAGAGGGTGTGGTCTGGTGTGGTCAGGGCCCTCCACCTCATGATCTCTGTCAGGAATTGGTGCTGGTGGGACAATAACAATCAGCACATAATGAGGCGGCAGTCAATGCCAAAACCAAATCTTGAGATTAGATTGACAAATACATTATGCAAACTAATAATAAAGGACGGCTGGGAGCATTTTTGCTTAAAATCTACCCTGCCTTTTTTCTTTTCTTTTCTTTTTTTTTTTCTTGGTTGATATAATCTACTGTATTCTTTAACCCAATAAGTCTTGTTTTCCTAAATTGTATTTTACATAGTAGTTTTACTTTATAATTACTAATGACAGTATAACAGTTTAACAACTTTCTGAATCATCAGTGTGCTTCCAAAATGATAATGCCATAGGTTTAAATATGGACATTTTTTATAGTGCTTATTCACAGTCACCACCATAATCTATGCACTTTACAATAACATATCTCTGTCTTAGACTAAGTAAACTGCCTATTAGGTATGTTTTTGGACAAAGACAAGGTGGTCTGATCTACAACCAGGGGGACTACCTAGCTTTTTGTATCCATCTGCAATAGTACAATAGCACAATGTACCAGATTTTTAGAGCCTCAATACAAAATTGTATTATTTTACAAGACTTGTCTTAGAATGGAGCAACAAAAATAAAAGTGGAGCATAACTTTGTGACAAAGGAACATCTGTACCTGTATTTGAAAGTTTTATATAAAGTGGTGGAGAGGGAGGTGGGGTATAAAGCGGTAGGTAGGCGGATACTAAGGTAGGTTAATTGGGCAAGAAGGTAGACAGGCAAGTAGGTACCTTCCTGGATGAGTCCAAGTCATCATCAGACAACCCAAGCTCTCGCCCCTTGGCTCCTGCCATCCTGGCTCCTTGCACTATGTTGCCCACATGAACTGCTGAGGGCTTCACATCTGACATTCAAGGGATGAAAATTTGGACTCATAATGATGATAGTATGATAATATATTATAGTAATTATAGAGAAAGCTAGAAAACTGATATAGCGGCAGTATTATAGGCTGCAGCCAGGGATGTGTGGTGTCTTATCAGGATGTATTTCCCTTGGCTTTGGCATCAGTAACCCACTGGTATATCGTGGTATGTAAAGATGATTTCGCTACAGTAGATTTACTCTTCCATTAAAAATAAAATCAGTATGGTAACCTTAAAAAAAAAAGCAAAAAAAGTATTTGAGGGGGAAAATCGGTACCTTAAAGCGTCACCAACAACTACAGAAACAAGGGTTCCAAACCTAGCCATCAATAGGATAGCAATCTAGGCCATCTTCCACCAGGACACTATTTGCTTCCATAAAGGTAGCTAATGACAATTGTCCCCAGTCAGAGTATTTGGTTGATAAAAGACAAGAATAAAAATCATCCCTGGTGTCACTTTACTGTTCTTAGATACTTGTTATCTATTTTTCTTGACTACCTGTTATCTCTCCTACTATTTTCCTTGACTACCTGTTTTCTTGCTCAGATTTGTAGTAACATGTTACCTCTGACTCTGAGTAGGCATATCAAAAGGTATTCTTTCAGTTCTTTTATCTCATACATCTCTAGTTTTATTATTGTCTGGTAGAAAAGCCACGGTAGAAAAGATGTGGGCTATGGTGTCTTACCTGGGTGTATTTCCCTTGGCTTGGGCAAGTTGGTGACACAGGTATGGGGACACATGAGGACGTTGGCAGGGTGCAGGGATCCTTCCAGAAACTTCTTCTTTGTGTCGTGCAGGTGGATGCCTCCAAGCGGAGTCTGAGCAAGCAGAAAGGAGGCATAGACGTGCACATTAGTATTTACATGGACCAGGTCAATACTCACCAACTAGGATGATGTCACAATAAACTAGGTTTGGCTTTTATTTTTTGCAAGAGTTTTCTATTCCCTGTGATCCCTAAAAACTTCATCATCAACTTCAACTTCAATAGCAGGTTATTATTTTGAAAATGTTATCACAATTTTTTTATTTTTTTTACACAAAGAAACACAACCATGTTAAGAACAACAAATTTATCAATGAGACCTACAAGTTTTGCCATGGGTTATTTTTGTTATTTTTTATCCAAATGCCAAAAACTGCTTTAGTAACAACCTCTAATTTAAAAAAAAAAAAAACCAGGTTTACAGCAATAACTTTATTACAGACACTTTTCTTTCCTTCACCCACATGAAGTATGTAACTACTGCCTATGAGAACTAATGAGCCTGGTTGTTCTACATTCGTAGTACAAAATGAGACCTGATAGGCTCGTAAGGGACACTTTGTCACATTTATTATTACTTACAAATCTGTTGCCAACACACTACTAGCACTACTACCTATTGCTGCTCACCTTGGGCAGGTAGTTCGGAGGTACTAGGGCCAGACAGTAGACCCCCACCTGGTGTATGCTGTCCACTGCCTGCAGCACACGGCTCATCCACTGGAAACTCTGCAGGCGAGAGTTGACAAGACAGGACATATATATTATAGATTGCAACTGCTAGGTGTGTAATAAAGTACCAATAAAATAACTAATCATGTCTAACACAGTCATATCTATTAAATACAATAATTGGAATCTCTTGTCCGCAGTAAAAGAAAGACACGTTATGAGTTACAACACATCTCAAATACAATAAAAACTGGCAACTGATAAATTATGGGTTGCAACATGTCTGAACTACAACAGGGTCCTTTTGAAAGAAAAAAGGAATTATTTTGCTAGGGACGGATAAACAATATTAATAACATCTGAATCATGTAACCAAGTTCATAAAAATTGCAAACTCCATAATATTAACTCTATAAGAGAGTTCATTTGAAGTCACTTATCTAGATTGTTGTTCAGAGTTAAGAATCAAAAGGGAAAAGGTGCAAATAATAGACAAAAGACTGACCAATGTTTTCAGCACCTCTCTAAGAATTCAAGATAGGATTCCAAAATTCTTGATGCCTACTCTGTACACAAATAATTACCACAAGAGCTTATCATGACCAAAGATCTTGTTCCAAATTCATCAATCATAATTTGATAATCATTGGGGGGAGAGAGAGATAAGAAAAACAGAACCTCGAACTCCTTTTCCCCCTCTTTATTTCAAGCATTGATATGGCAATCTTCCCAAACATTACAGTCAACAATTACCTCTTCTTCAGTGCAGTCTGGTCTTTGTTCTGCTATGATCACAATTCTCTCATCTTTCAACACTTGGATTGAAAACACTGCAATTCTGTCAGGGAAGAAAGGTAGAATTGTTTCACTTTAGTTACAGACCAGGGCTGAAATGCACAACAATGTATTTAATTTAGTCAACCATCAAATTTTTCTAGTCGCTATGAAACATTAATAGCTCAAGCAGAACCCACAATTACAAAATACTGACTTAACTAGTCGAGAAAAAGAGTTTGTCCAAACTGACTCAAAACCCAGTTTTTTCCTAGGAAGTCAAAGAATTAAATTCTGATAAAAACAATGAAGATAGAAAATCTCACAGGTGAGATCAAGTGCTGCAAAGTGAGGTTTTGTACAGACAGACAAGAACTTTTACCTTCCTCTGTAGATGAACTTCATGGGCTCTACAGCCAGGACAGTAGCAATGATGTCATCTGTGTTGTGGCGACGCCCAGAGATCTGCATCAGACCCTCCTTGCTGCCACACACAAACACCAGGCCACCCTGTATCCATTGAGAAAGGTGTTTGGGGTTGGGGGGAAGGGGAGAAAGAGGATAGAGAATGAGGACATGTGAGCTACAATAAGACAATGGGAGAGAGCCTTGTCACATAGGAGCCAGGAAGCAAAAACAGCAGAACATTACATCCAGACACACAAAACCACTGTGACAAAAAAAAAATGACACGAGGGGTAAATCAGACTCTAAAATCTAAATAAAGATTGCAAGGCAAATTCTAAAATTTTATAAGCTATTGGTTGGTCACTAGTATGTAAGGATAGGCATTTTACAAGATGCTGTCTAACATATCCTGAAAAGAATAGAATGAGCTTTAGAGTGAGAAAAAAATAAAATTTAAACAAAATCAGTTTGAACTTTGGTAGAATCAAACTTTGCCAATGCCAAAATGAAAACTATAAAAAAATAACTAAGTCTCTATTTGAAATGATAGAGAAGATTTTTAAAATAATGGGAGTCCTTTCTCATATAAAAAGAACCCCTGAGTTATACAGAGGGAATCTGATGGGAAAACACTCTCTCCACCAATTCATCTTTAACTTGGTAAATTGTGATGCATGTTTTATCTGATTCACATTTCAAATGTTCAGACAAATGTACATCTAAAAATGAGGAATACCTCATAAAACAGGTTTGCTTACTTTATAGAAATGCTCCAGTTCGCATTGTTCACCAGCCGATGATAAGTCATCTTTACCTTAAAACACTGCATACATGCACGAAATATTACTATAAAACTTCCAAGCATTTAACAACCTCACATACACATGCTAATTGACTTACAGGCCCCAGGAAGCCAATAAGACCTGTGCGGACATAGGTCTGGTCTGTCTGAATTGAGCCATCCTCACGAATTGGTTGGACCTGGCGGAAAAGACATATCAAAATGTTTGGGGTTTTTTTTATACACAATCACTACTGAAAATAGCATTGACTAAATTCAAAATGTACCTTCCTTGTAACTGCTTCATTACCTATGACCATTGTGACTGCCTCAATACAACCATTTGGCCTGGACTCATTGAGTATTTACTAGGAAACAAACATCATCTCAATCTTCAGTATATAGGGGAAAAAATGGGGGGAAATGTATAACTTATGGTCTACGTTTTTCAATAAGATACTGAAGACCAAGAATTTTCTGCAGAACATAAGGCATATCTCCAAACTATCAGCAGAGCCAAGAAGAAAAGACAGACACCAGCAGCTTTTGTCATACCTGGAAAGTGGTCTGAGTGATTCCCTGAAGTCCCCAGTAGCTACAGCCCGTGTAGCCAGCACTGACACACAGCTCCCCTACTTCATCGGCCTTGCATACCTGAGGCACTCCATCCAGCTTGACCACCGTCATTGTGGCTACACACACACAGACACACAGATGGAATGATCATAAAATAAAGAAATTCATAATATAAATAAAAATACCTTTTACTAATTCTTTACTGAGAAAATTTCTCTGGGACAACCAAGAAGTCAACATAAGTGTAGCCTCATCAAAGAATACAGCCCATGAAGGTATGGGTGAATGAGAGAGAGGCTTACCTCCAGGCATAACCTGTCCACAGTCCTGCAAGGTGAGTGAGGTCAGGCTGTTCTCACTGTCCACCCGCACCACCCCAAAGCTCAGGCCCTGCATGGACAGGATGCCCCGGCCAGTGGCACTGCTGCTGGTACGACCAGGCCTGCAGACATAAATAATAATAATGATGATGATGATGATGATGATGATGATTTGAAAATATAATATAAAACAAAATGTTAAAATCAGTCAATAATGATGATGATGATGATGATGATGATGATGATGATGATGATGATTTAAAAATATAATATAAAACAAAATGTTAAAATCAGTCAAAAATGTATGTCCTCATCAAATTTGTATTTAAAAAAGGTCAAATCTGTTATGTTTGGGTTGGTTTGTTTTTTTGTTTTTTTTCAAATTAGCAATTATTTGTTTATTTTCAAAAGCCCTGTTTTAAATTGGCATACAGAGATAAAGATTTTGAAGAATGATGCAGTTTATAAAAAAGACCATCTAAGAGAAGAGGATAGGCTGATATACCTTCGTATAGAGACAGTGAGGGCTTCTGCAGAGCTAGCACAGGGACAAATGGCCTCTTGCCGAAGGCCTTTGCTCTGGAAAGCACTCAGGAATGAATCACATGAAGTCAGGGACCCTGTGGGAAGAAAGGCAGAGAGAGATAGATGACAAAGGTATACAACTGAATACTCTTATACGCAAACAACAAAGCAATGCTGAATCTTACCTTAAAACAAAGTGTTTGCACTTTTATGTTTAATAATGTGGCTGTCCCAGCCAAACATTTCCTCATCCCTACTAAAAAACTAAATACACCTTTGTGGAAATGGTGTCATCAATATTAATGATGATAATGATGATAGTGGTAGTGGTAGTGGCAGCGGTGGTGGTAGTGGTGGTGGTGGTGTGGTGGCGGTGGAGGTGGTGGTGGTGGTGGTGGAGGTGGTGGTGGTGGTGGTGGTGTGGTGGTGGTGTGGTGGTGGTGTGGTGGTGGTGTGGTGGCGGTGGAGGTGGAGAAGGTGGTAGTGGTGGTGGTGGTGTGGTGGAGGTGGAGGAGGTGGTGGTGGTGGTGGTGGCGGTGGAGGTGGTGGTAGTGGTGGTGGTGGTGTGGTGGCGGTGGAGGAGGTGGTAGTGGTGGTGGTGGTGGTGGTGTGGTGGAGGTGGAGGAGGTGGTGGTGGTGGTGGTGGCGGTGGAGGTGGTGGTAGTGGTGGTG